>JALJCO010009923.1:0-263712 GCA_023101725.1 Atherinomorus stipes
GTTTTCACTTTGTTTTAGATATTCAATGCTTATTTTTCTACTGAATGATAAAATTGTGTAATGTTTGGTATAAATTCCTTAAGTCAATAAAAATGAATGAATTATGTTTGACAAAAATGTCAAATCATTCATTTATTATGTGTCTGTCCCATAATATTGCTCATTACTACCTATGTTTTTAGATTAGTAGAGCTTATTTCAAATTTGATTCCTGTGTCAGTTTGTGCTGCCACTCAAGCACATGCTAGGACAGAAGACAGACACTTTAAATACTGGAACAGTAAGTTTTTTTTTTCTAAATCATAAGTTGTATCTTTTTATTGTGTAATTACCAAACAGCTTTTAGTTTATAAATATCTGAAAATTTTTGCGTAAATAGTATATTTACAGTATATAAAAACATTGTACAGCTCTAAAAGATTATTTATGCTAACTCTAGTTTAGCACAGTTAGCTAAAAACTGTACAATGTCATTACTACCGCATCATTACTATCATGCTGGCAGTGGCATTTCTATGGGGCATTTTTGAAAAATAAAACCTTAATGCAATGTATGTAGACATAGATTTTGACTCACAGATGACAATTTAGGTTAGACGTGATGTTTTTTATTTTTGAAAAAAAAAAAAACTCAATACTGCTTGAAATCAAACACAATCCTATGTTTGATTTGGTCATTTTTAAGGTGAAATTTACAAAAAATATTTACTGCTGTGTGACTGCGGTCTTTAAATAGACTGTTTTCAGACCAAAATTTATTGACCTTTTGTTCATAAAGTGGTACTCAAGATAGAAAAGTAAATTTCTTCATGAAATAAATTTTGTAACAATGCAATTAATCACTGAAAAGTTAGATTATTTGCGATTAAAAGTCAATCATTGCTCAGCACTAATATTACCTTTCATGAAACATTTATAATCAACCCCCCCCCCCCCCCCGAACCCCCGCCAATAAGTAGAAAAAGAAGGTGCATCCTAAGATTAAAGGTTAAAGCACCACTGAACTCTTTCTGGAGGAACTCTGGACAGTTAAATTACTTCAGCTGCCCTCAAAGTAAACAGTCCGAACAAATATCAGGGAAAAAGTGGCTTACTACTGAAATCAGCTGCATCTGAAGCGTGATCAGGCAGACCAGATCTGACCTCACCAACTCAGACAGAACTAAGATAAAGGTACAACACCTCCACGTGACGCCTTAACAGCTACAAGCTGGTGAGTCAGGGAAAAGCTCCACGGCTCTGCCTTTGGGCAGCTGTTTGAAAAGGTTTCAGAAAGCCAAGGCGTTCCCTAACATCCACATTATCAGATCAGACACCATAACATGCTTTATAAGAAGGGAAGAGGTTGGAAAAATGAAATTAGAATAATGGAGGTGATGAAGATGAGTGGGGAGTTTAAAAATGGAGAGGTGGAAATGGATCTGTGGCTGGAGAGATGCAGGGTGTGTCAGACCTGATGCTCCTCATTTAGACTCAGATAGATCCACACCTGCTGTGGGACGTGTATTTCAGCCATGTGCTTTCTAAGGTCACGGTTTGTTTGTTTTTTGATTTTATGTGACAGTCTGTTCCTGTGTTTCTAGTTTCCCAGTTAGACCGGGGACCTGTAGAACAAAGCCAGTGTTCTCTTTTGGAGGTAACTTCAGGGTTAACATAGGGTTTGGTTCACTTCCAATTGGAGTAGATAACCGTGGTAAAATGCTGATCGCCCCAACCTGCTCCGGAGCAGGTCAGGTTTGAATAAGAGACCAACCGCCACGTCCTGACCAATCAGCTCTTTTGGAAAATGACCTGCCCATTCTCTTAAAAGATCCTGTCGGTTTTGCTGCACTGATCATGAGAGGGGAGTTTAATAGGGATCATTTTTAAGGATAGATGCTCCTTTTGATGTCGCTGATGACACTTAAGGCAGATTTTCATCAGATGGACTGGACCTACGGTTGTTAGCTGATGGAGATGTGTTACAGGTGGTACATTTTACATGTTAACTTTTTCCCAAGTCTGTTTAGCTCGCTAGGATTTTCTTCAGAAACTAGAGAGTGCCGTTATGAAAAAAATTCCAGCAGTTCTACTTTTGTCTATATTAATGGAAAATTGCTTGGTAGAAATTACTACACACAAACAAAGAATCATGAATGGTAGGAATATGGCTGGTTTTGAACCTGCACTGCATACTGGTGTCCTCTGGTGGAAGCGGTTACAGTTTTCAGCTCATTATGGACAGAATTGTCCAATCACTGGGCTGAATTTCTGTAGTGTCCTGTCCAAATTTGGTTGATAGGGCTCATCCAATCAAATAGCTCAATATAAACTTATACTAAATGCCAAATTACTGTAAAATATTAACATATATTAAAAGTCACAGTTTATCTCCTGATTGAATTGAATTGGCTGTTATAAAGTGAAACTGGGTGATCAGATTAATTGTTGATATTGTTTGAAAATTAATAAGTAGCCTACAATCTCATGAACTTGCACATAAAGAGTCGGCAGCTTCCTGCCAACATTTCTGTCTGGTTGGTTGCTGCAGCAACAGTGTTGCTTTGGCCTGAATGATTCCTTATAGTTTTGGAGAATTAGTCTGTTCCTTCATGGTAAAGTCAGTTGCTGTGCAGGGTTTCTCCATGCAGGGTCTGAATAAGAAACTTTACGCAGGTTTCTGTTGGTCTCTGCTGCTACTTGCCAGATCTCGTAATGTCGGGAGACTCATCTGGTCCTTTGTTGCTCATAGTTTTCTTATTTGGTCTCAGTCCATTTAGTTAGTATTGCTAGTTGTGAACTGGTCCATACCTTTTAGAGCTACCCTCTCCCCTCCCCAAAAAAAAAAACTAATAAAAAAAAACAACTAATTTCCAACATCTTTCTGCCTCATATTGCCAACTCCCTTCTTCTCCTCTTCAGATACATGAGATACAGAGATACAAACTCTGTTATGATCCTTTAAATTATTTGCTTTTATTCACTTTTCTGTGTGTGTTTCTATATTGTTTGTTTTGGTCTTTTTTTAAAAAATGATCATTTATTTAATATTAAATTTAATTAATTTTGTTCCATGCCTTTTTTTTTTCTTTATTAACAATAATTCCCCTTTTATTTCAGTTCCAGTGAATGTCAGACACACAAAATACAGATTACCTGTGATGATGGTTACGGATGATGACAAATGATTTTAGATTTCTAATTCACTTTGGGAATAATTCAGAATTCTTCAATGGTCTTTTTTCATCTTTATTTTGGGACACTGTAAAGACATTGCAGTCCACAAAGGTTTAGCCAGTGAAAAAAAAATCCCATCTCACTTTTTTTTTTTCATCATATAAAATGTAAACAAACTTGCAACCATAGAGCATGTAATGACCTTCAACTCAGTCCTTTCAGTCCTTTCTGCATCACTTTACAGCTTCATGAATGCAGTTTATTTAATTTAGAAAACAAGTTATGTTTTCTGCAGACGGTTCACAAAACGGCATTTTTAAACTGGATTTTCTTTCAAATAGTGGCCTTAAAAGAGAGAAGGGGCAAGTTTCTTTTTTTTTTTTTCTCCTAGACATAAATGAGATGTTTTGGCATTTAGAAAAGTTATGTTTGATATATCCAAATGTTTATTAATGTAGCCCAATAATATCTTTAAAATATGAAAAAAATGGAAAACGAATGAATAAATAAATGAAGCATTTCATATGGAAGACTGAAATCTGACCTAATCGGATAATATGGATCTATTTGGCTAATGGAATGAAAATCAAGTTAATATTAGCCAATGTAAGGATAAAAACAGCAGCAGAGAGATAAAGTCATCTCTCTGCCAAGTTTACCCATTTTACAGTATTTCTGAGTCCACGTCCTCATGTGATGTGTTGAAGTTCACACATCATTCTGCAAAACTCTTAAGCTGCAGACAACATTTTCTTTATGTTTGAAGGACCAACTGTAAACACTCAGAGATGCAGAGGGGAAAATAAAACCCAAAATACCAGCTAATACCAGCTTTCTTACAAAAAGCTGCCTGAATAAATCCAAACATGTTTTCTGCTTAGGTAAAACCAGTTTATCTCCGGAGTCCTTTCTGAAGATAAAGTGAGAGTTTATCTGCGGCATATCTGCCTGTCGCAGATGCTTTTCCTTCTCTGCAGACTGTATGTAGAACAGCTTAATGGAACCAGCGCTAGCCTTTTGTCAGTAAAGTGTGCTGTTCAAAGTAATTCTGGGAAATTATGAGAACTAAAATTAGACAGTACAGCTGCAAGAACATGGGCAAGGGCAGTCATTTAACAGCAAGAAGTAAATGTCTGACAGCACTAAGGAGCACAAATCAATGCCATCTCACAGAATAAAGGAGTCCAAGTGGGAGGTTTTTGTCCTTTTCATAACGTGAAATGATTCAGCTGACGCTTCATTCTGCAGCCCAGTCTCTCAGCGCTTGGGAAGGGCATGCTCCACAGGACAGGAGCTGAGAGATGACAGACTCGCCTGCTGCTGAGGACATTTATATGACTGAAAAAACGGCTAACAATGTTGACAGTCGCGACTCATTAGATGCTGCATTTAACTCTGAACTTCATCTCTTTTCTGAAGCGATGAACATAACTGCAGAAACACTGCTTTGAACCCACTACGACCTAAGAATGAATTTCTAACAAGCCTTGTAAAATCTGAGGGGTTTCCTGGAAATGTGGAGCTTTTATTTCTCAGCTGCCAAAGAAATTAGAAGCATAAGGTTTGTTTGAACAGTTAGGGTTATGGTTCGGCTCTGGAAAATGTTGCTTCACATTATTACAGGTTCACTTAAAGATGACTCTTACAGAAAAACCACAGGTCCACATGCTCATACATGTGGATCATATATGGTTTGCTTGTAGTTCAAATGTGCAAACGTGGTTTTGGAACATTGTCATAAGATTCATATGTGAAAACATGTGAATCCCATGTTAATGCACACGTGCTTCACATGTACATGTTGAAACATTTAGCTTTGGAACATTGTAATGTGATTCAAATGTTCATGCACATGTGCAAATGTGCAAACATTGTTTTCAAACATACAGTAATCTGATTCACATGTTCCTGCACCTGTGCTTCACATTGCTTTTGAACATTGTCATGTGATTCACATGTTCATGTACCTGTGCTTCACATTGCTTTTGAACATTGTCATGTGATTCACATGTTCATGTACCTGTGCTTCACATATGCAAAGATATTGTTTAGGAACATTGTCATATGTTGTGTTGTATGTGTAACATGGGGCACAGTTGACAATAAAGTTGACTTTGATATGATTCGCATGTTCTTGCACCTGTACTTCACATTTGCAAACATACTGTTTTGGAACATTGTCATATGATTCAGATGTTCATGCACATGTACAAACATATTGTTTTGGAGAATGTCATGTGATTCTGATGTTCATGCACATGTGAAAATGTGCAAATATTGTTTTCAAACATAGTTATCTGACTCACATGTTTATGCACATGTGCTTCCATGTGCAAACATATTGTTTTGGAACAGTGTCGTGTGATTGCCATTGACATGTTCACACATATGTGCTTTACATGTGATTTTGGAACATCTTTGTGCAGATGACGTTTCAAAACATGATGAAACGTGAAAACCTGTTGATCACATGTAAAATTCACGTTTTTTTCTGCAAGGGGAAGCAGAACTGTCATGTTTGATTCAATGTGCTGAACAGTGTATTCACCCAACATGCAGTTTGGTGTTTAACTTCTAAAGCACTTATGAAATCACTGCTTTGAAGAGGGATATGTCAATTAAAATGTTTTAACTATGTTATACTGTAAACAGATATCATCAGTTATATAAGGAGGCGTTTGGGGAGAGCTAACATTGATCAGGTATGATGAAGGACCTCAGCTCACTGGTTTAACTGGGCTGTTATTGATAGGATGAGCCATGTAGCCTCACAGGCTGCATTTACCGTTGTGCTCAAATAAAACATCAGATTCCTCATTTCACTTGTGCTGCCAAATTGGATTTAGGAACGCAAATAATTTCCAGGGAGTTTGCAAACCACTGTGACGGCGTGTCGTAACCATGCAGGGGGTGAATTCTGGCGGACATCCAGGACTCATTTCTGTCTCTGTTGTCTGAGTAGATGATGCAAAGCAGCTGGGTGAGTGTCCAGATGCACACAGAGACTCTAACAAGCCAGGACACATACTTCCCTCTGCTCATCCATCTTTATCTCTTTGACATCACTGTCTTTCATTTCCACCTCCTGCTTGTTTCCACATGTCCTCCAGTCACCCAACCTCATGCCCCTTTGCTTCTTTTTTTTAACATTTTGTTGTCTTACAGTAGCTATAATTAGCAGACTTGTTTCTTCCTTGTTTTCCTGCAACAACCTTTGCTCTGATATCATAACAAAGCTTTGGATAGACAGCTACTGAAGGGATGTCTGGACAGTCTGTGTGTATACAGAAGATTACAGTACACCTGTGTGTATGTGTGTGCATGGGTCACACTAATTAACGTTGGAAGGCCATAAAAAGAGAGCAGGGTAGTACACTGCCCAGTTGAGTTGACATCCTCACATCCTGTACAGGAATCTTTACTGTACACTGTAAGCCCGAACAAGTTTATTTGATTTGATTTGTAGATTTATTTCAGATACTTGCCATGCCATTGATCCAGATTTCCCCCAAAATATATACATAATATATAGATATCTATATATATATGTATACATATACATGCATTCACAAATATACACATATATACACACACATATATACATACATACATACACATGTATATACACATGCATACCTACATACATATATATACATACACATACATACACACATTCACACATACGTATATGAACATATATACCTACATACATACATACATGTAAATACACACATACTAGTACACACACGCGCAGCAAGGACCGGTGAGAGAAGCCAGGCTACAACAAATACAATATCCATCTGCAACAATAGGTCCAGGAGAAGTTAAACCAGAATACTTCAAAACTTTTGTGGAAACCCATTTCCTCAAAGTTTTTGAGTAAGTAAGTTAAGATTTTTAAGTTTGAATAACTTAAATTTTTTACAATCATTTACACTCAAATAGTGCTGATTATAAAAACAATTGTGAGTGAACTGCACTCAAAACATTTGTTTTAGTAATAATTTGTTATGATTATATTGTACTTAATTAAACAACATTTTTAAACTCAAAAATAAACTTGTTAGTAACCAAAAAGATAATTTTACACAGCTCATAAAACTACTTGTTTTTAAAAGTTCAGATTACTCAAAGTTTATCACACACAACAAATGCAGAATATTTCAAATGTTTTATTTATTTGTCTTTCTTTTCAAAACATTTTGGTCACAGCAACAGAGGTATAATAAACACCACATACTATACACACATCTGTATGGGTGTGTGTGCATAAACCACAAGAGCGCCATGGGATCTTCAGTGGTTAAGATAAAAAAAAATGGCATCTTAAAATAATTTATGTATGGGCACCCAGATAGGCCAACCAATGCACAATCTGAAAATGTAAACACACCCTTTTTGGTTGGAGGAAACCTTGCATATCATGAAAAAGAACAGTCAACATACATCCAGACATATAAAAAGTTTGTATGGTTACGTGTAAATCACTGCAAACGCTTAAATGCCTTTATAAAGGCATTGGGAACTTGTGCACAGTGTAAAGGTTTGTTCTTTATAAACAAAATCTTCAAGTTATTTTACATCTATGGTCATTCCAAAACATAAGTTAAAAAATTATTAAATAAGTTAATAAAAAAATAAAAAAAAATAAAAAAAAAAATCAATTAAATAAATAACCAAAAAGTAAATCTAAAGATATCAAGTCAGGTCATTGCACACAAATGGAAAAAAAAAACCCAAAACAAATTAAATTATCAACAAAAAAAGGAAAATTATATTAAATATTCATGATGTCTTATCTTAAAGGAAAAGTTTTATTTTTTTCCAACCTGGACCTTGAGTATATACGTGCATTTACTCACCGGTAAAAGTTTCTGCATCACTTTGAGTCCTAGGGGAAGATATTACGTTGAGACGCTTTTCGGTGAACGTCCAGTATCATGGCAGGGATGGGGCAGCTACTATATAAGACATTATCTGCAGCAAAATTCCTTCATTTCATCAATACTTTAAATAGAATGAATGAACAAATGAGTACTGTTGTCCCGTGACTTCAGAGTTTTGCAAATTGTGTTTTTGTTGTTGTCTGGGCAGCAAGCTGATCGTCTCAGCTGCACTATGGAAGCACGCATGGTGAATGCACGGACCCGAAAAGTGTGTAGAACACCCTGACAACTAACAGAAAGATAAATCTGGACTCACAGAACAGTAGTGCTCATTCGTTGGTTCATTCAACTTAAAGTATTGGCGAAAATCAAGGAGTTTTGCTGCAGATAATGTCTAATATAGTGACTGCCCCGTCTCTGTCGTGATACTGGACGTTCAACGAAAAGCGACTCAACGCAATATTTTCCAAAGGAGTCAAAGTGATGCAGAAACTTTACCGGTGAGTAAATGCACGTATAAACTTCTAGAAATAAAGTCCAGGTTGAAAAAAAGGAAAACTTATCCTTTAAATCAATAAATCACTGCAACAACAAACATGCTGTCATCATACAGGTGTCTGGACATTTTCATAACATCGACATTGTCAGTAGATGAGAGCAGAGAAGGTTTCAGGGTGCATCAACATTCAACCTTTAGAACCGTCTGAATGAAGGGGAAGGTGCCAAAAAGCGACTTTGGGTAGTCCAGATGCAACGCATAAACCAGTCCAAACAGTAAGACGTGCATCTGCAAACGTGGCAATGTGCCTCACAAATTCAGCTTCCATCACAATGGCTGTGGATACAGGCCTGAAGTGAAGTGGAGATGCACTTCTTCCTCTGATCACTGTGACAATACCAATGGGTGTGTCCCTGATGTCCGGCTCCTCTGATTCCTCCCTCTGGAAAATGCAAAAGTACACTGGTAAGTATTTCTGAATACTTATACAGCTGCCCACTCAAAAAATTAAGTATATGACTTTAACAACAAAGATAAGTTAACCCCTCCACTACTCCTCTGCCCCCTCCATTTAAGGTTAAAGGATAACTTATAAGGCATTATCTGCAGTAAAACTCCTTCATTTCACCAATACTTTAAGTAGAATGAACGAACGAGTACTACTATCCTGTGGGTTCAGAGTTAATTCTCTGTTAGTTATTGGGGGTTTCTCTGGACTCCACAGGCTGCAAGTGCCCGAAATGGGTGCTGATGCAGCATAACTGAGAAACACAGCTCAATACCCAGACACCAACAAACTGCAATCTGCAAAACTTTGAACTCACAGAACAATCATATGCGTTTGCTCATTCATTCTACCTAAAGAATTGGTGAAATACAAAGCCCTGTTTCCACCAGCGGGTCTGGGTCGGGTTGGGCCGGATCGGTCCACGGTCCTTTGCGTCTCCACAGATAAAAACTGGGACGGGTACCCTTATATCCGACCCGACCCGGACTACTTTTTTGGCACCCTTCGGCAGGGGTACTGATCTAACCGATCCGGGACCAAAGAGGCGGAGCTAATAGACAGCAATCAGCTGATTCATTGAAAAAATCCCGCCACCTCCCGGCGTGACCCAGCGTAAAAAACAAAGCCGGGGTGACCTCCTCTTCTGTTTCTGTCACGTGTGGCGCCGGTGTTTTGGTTAAACGGTGGCGTTACATGGCGATGATGTCACACAATCACGTAGCAGCGCTGTCCAGCTAATTCTCCGCCTCCAGAGTAAGAGGACCAGGCTGCTGTGGGGACACAGCGTGAAATCAACACATCCGTACCCAAACTCACCCGATCCGGCCCGGCCCGACCTGACCCAGACCCGCGGGTGGAAACGGGGCTCTAGAGTTTTGCTGTAGATAATGTCTTGTATAGAGGCTGCTCCGCCTCCCATTATATACGTAGATGCATGCCGGAGGGTAGCTTAATCTAAATATCGCCCAAAGGAGTCAAAGTGATTCAAAAATTTTACCGCTGAGTAAATGCACGTATAAACTCCTAGAAATAAGGTCCAGGTTGAAAAAAATGAATTTATCCTTTAAGTGGCTCCACTAAAACATTTCCTCTCAAAAAATTTGAGGAATCCCTTGGATCTCTGCTGGGGGTGCCATCTCAACCTGTGTGTGGGTGTGTGTGTGTCTGAGAGACACAAGAAAGAGGAATGAGTACTGTATGTGATGGTGAGAAAAGAAGCCTTAAGGCCTTTACACACCTACTCCGAATATTTCGTCCGAAAGATTCGCATGGCAAAAGCTTGAATCAAATTACCATCAAGTCAACGGGAGCGTTCACATCAGTGACAAAATTCAGTCTTGCGATTTTGTGACGTTTAAATTTTTTTCGAACTGAGGTCGATTTTCTTAATATTCACATCTGACAGATACACAATCCACCAATCAGAGAAGGCGCTCTGACCGTCACAGAGCTGGTCACAAGCAAAAAAAGAGAGGAAAAAGAGAGAGGTGCTGTTGGTCGCTTTTACTGCATCATTATGGCTCAGGTGTTATCACCTTTGTGTCGCAGCACTCTTGTTTGGCAAAGGGGGGTTGTGGGGTGTCACAGCTGAAGTAGCAGTGTTTTCCCTACATTTTGTAGCCATTTGAGGTTATTAGCTACATGTGTTCTATTTAAAATCCCCATTTAGCATCTCCACGGTGAGATCAGCTGTTTTCAGCATCCAGGAGTTTCCCTGCAGCCGCCTCTCCCTCCGTCACTGCTGCATGTGCTCACGTTCCTCTGAAATAACAAATGCGAGTTTGTTTTTGCATCTTCGTAGTTTCGCGTTGGAGCAGGTGTGTATAGACAAATGCGTCTATTTCTCCCCCGAATTATTCGCAATTTCATGCCGTTTATTCGCATCGGTCACGGTGTAAAAAAGGCCTTTAGGGTCCTACTTACAACACTAAGGCACTTCAAAATATCTCTCCAATGGTAAAAGGTGATTAGTTATGAGATCTTCTATAAAAATATATTAAGACTTACGTTCCAAGTCTTGAAAAACTGTGTCCTCTTCTTGCAGGTGAACTGAGAAAACACTTAGGGCCACAGTGTTTCATGTTGGTATTGTGCACATCCTGAGTGGATACAAAGACACAAGAAAAAAATAGTGTCCCTTTGCTGCTGACATACGAGTTACTGTGCTAAACATGTACAAGTTACAGGATAACTAATTGAGAACTAGTTAAAAGTGAAGGACTGCCCCTTGTATAGTATTAGTATATAGTAATGATGGTAGTAAATGCTGACAAACCTGGGAGCCAGTTGTAATAAAATATAGACAAAGTCCATTTTAACTTTTTTCAACTCACCTCAATTTCATAATCATGTAGGATGTCTCGCAGTGCCCCTGCCACCCTTCCAGTACGAGCTGCCTTCTGTCTGTCAAGTTCCATGAGCTGTGGAATGTGCTGATATAGTTCTGCATTTAATCAGCAACCTAATAACAACCTATAGTTGTTTTCACTTACCAGTCTTGTTCGTTCTTTGAAATGTACGACTGCTTTTAGCTGCAGCTTGATGAACCCATTGGTGATTATATCCAGGACCATGCCATATTAAAAGTTCGTAGGCTACTATTGTCTCATTAAACGAGGCTGATTTTGAGACTGTAGGCGGCTTGGTGGTTTGATTCAATGAAGAACTAAAGCCACTAAAAAAACACATTATTCTCATTTATCAAGTTTAAGATGTAATTAAAGCCTTCTGACTGATTCACATAAGGTCTGTGCGCGCCACGTTCTGGCTGCGCTGTGTTTTCATCCTGACATACCGGTCACCATGTTGCGTTCATGTGCACATGTTGCGTTCACGTGCAAATGCGATGTCTGACATAAGAGAGTTCTACTGCTGCTGGCTTCTAGAAGCGGTAATTCAGCCTCAATTAAGAAATTTTTGACATTGTCCATGTGACAAGATTTTATTCTAATCATTTTGAAGGCATGACATTAATAATATAACTAAGGAAGTCTGCCATAACTGAGTCAGTGTAGGGAAACACTGCAGTGGATGCTTGATGAGACCGACTTTGCCATCAATCCCACGTGGGTGCTCGGTATTTTCCGTGGGTGTTTGGGCCCTGAAGCACCGTCGACTTTCAACACAGACAGCAGCATCATGAAATAAATGACCATGATCTTCACATTCACTTATTGACACAATTCAATTTTTCCACTGCTGTTCCAACGACCAAGGAATGTACAAGTCCTTTGAGATTTCTTCTATATTAAGAAAAAGTCAGATTCTCATCTGTTCTAATTATACATGTACAGAAAGGATCCCTAAGCAATGGCGGATGGTCTAGTTGCAGCGTTTGCCCTGAATGATGTTGTAAACAAGCTTGCCTGCAGTAATAATTCAGATCATCATCAATACATTTTTGTGACTTTTATACATCCAGAAGGTTTTATGGTCAGTAACATAGTATAATTAGTCAAGATTATCATCAACATGGAGCATTTTTTAAAGTATTTTTATTTATTTTTCCTTTTCTTTCCTGTGTCCAGTATGCTGTGTGAGGAGAAATCAGCAGCAGGGAAAGACGGCTGCTCTCCTTTAGAGACTGTGAAGAGAAAGTTGTGAGGAGAAACTAACAAGATTGTTTGGTCACACTTATTGGAGTTGCTGTTGGTTTTACGGGCCATGGAAATTGAGCAGACAGTCGAGAACAACATGTTGCACTTACTGGACACAGAGAGTTTTCTTTCCCTTTTCTCCCCATCTCTTTAGAAATGCAGTGAAGTTTCGCCCTTTGTGATAAGGGTTAAGATTGATCTGGACATATAAAGAAAGGAATTTCCTTTTCAAAAGGGACCGCTAGTGTGTCAACGTGTCCATCTACTGTGTGTGTGCAAATTTGTTGCCTTGAGTTTCCATGTTCTTTACTTCAATCAGTGAAATTAACATAAGTTTCTTAACTACTGCATAAATAACTAAGATATTGCTAATACCATGTTAAAAATCCAAATGTGGTATTGCTACAGTGAGAGAAGCTGATTTTGGGCATGTAGATACTTTCACAGAAGTGAAGCAAATCCAACTAGAAAACACGGCTTATCCCTATTTATTACGTTTCTGATTGTTTTCAAGCCTTACATATACAGTTTTTATCATTCAGTGTCCAGAAACAAAGTTGTCACAAGTGCAAATTTGGTCCCAACTCATAGAGATTGGATTTCAGTTTTTCCACAGCTGTTAACGTAACCCACAAAAATCCACTTTACCCTCCTTATTTATGAAGATTGTTTCCGAGCCTTGCATTCAGAAGATGGCCACAGGATGACCCCATTAGATGTATCACACATAACCCCTCAGTCTTGTTTTCTTACACGCACTTAAGAATCGTGTAATTCTCTGAATGACTATGACTTGACCTGACATGTGACAGAGCCAACACTTGACAAGGGGGCAAATTTAACCAACCCTGTCTTCATCAACAGGTCCATGTTTTGGACGGTTCAGTGCAGTTTTATTCAGAAAACCTGAATCGCCAGATACATCAGCTACGACAATGTGATGTCATAGCAGTGCATGCCTTCCTTGAGTTATAACAAACAAGAATGTTTCCCAGAAACAGAGGAGGAGGACGGTGGACATCCAGCTGGTGGTCTTTTTTCATCTTGGCTTTAAACAACCAAACATCCACCGTATAAAAACATGGGGCTGTTTCTGCTTTGTTTTTATTGCAGAGTCCCACAGGAAGGGATGACTCTTTTAACCAATCAAAGGATTGCTGTGTCTCAAGCTCCACCTTTCTGGTTTGGATAAGTAATACTGGGACCCCCAATGGAAGAGTCTCAAAGTAGTAGGGGGGCTCAGATCAGGATATTCTGGCACCTGAGCTGGACCTGTTGGTGGAAACAGGGGCTTTAATTTAGTCTTCTCAAAGGGGGTTTAAGATTTCTGAGATCCCAGTGAGTGATGCGTTTCTCTCACATCACCTTGAAATGTTTCTGTGCACAGAGATGCCAAACAGAGGAAATCACTGGGCATTTTATTCGTGACAAAAGGAATTTTTCTGTCAAACTATTTCTTTCTGCATCCACTTATCTTCTGATAAGTGGTGGAGATGATGATGATGATGATGACAATGAATTTTCTTTCTGTAATATATTTAGCTCACTGTATGTATTCTGTTGTATTCCTGAGGCTCGAGACCTACTGCTTTAGCTGAGTTTTTAATTCCCTTTATTGATTTTATTTAGTTGTTTGATTTATTCTGTTTTTATCTTTTGATTTCATAGTTGTCGTTCATTTATTTAATTTTTGTGCTTTTTTATGTACTTATGTTTTATGTTCTCTCTCATTGTTTATATTTGTTTTTATTGTTCTTTGGTGTATTTTTATCTTGTCTTAACTTTTAACTCCAGTGTTTCCACTCGGGGGTCCACTGTACCAGGTGTTATGCCTACTTGCTCTGGGTCATCCCAGTTGGAGTGGTCCAAGTGGGTCCTGCACCATGGTTGTGGCTATGGGGTGGACCCCAGCCTACTCTAATCTGGGAGTGTAGCAGTGAGTGGGCTGGCTCCTGGTGTGGGGGTCCGGCAGTTATTGTTTCCTCACCTTAGTGTCGGGCCAGAAGTTTGTCTTAAGTTATGTTTCATAATAATGTTTCAGTTAATGAGAAAGTAAAAAAAATGGAGACGCCATGTTGATGTTTCTGTTGTATGGAGGGGTAATTTGTCCATTGTGTAGATGTGATTGTGGTGTGGTGTTTGCACTGTTCCCGAGGATCAGAAACTGCAGTTTGTAACTTTTAGATCCGGGCCCGGGCCATGACGTTGCAGCCGACTACTGGTTGTACACCCCTTCACTTACTAGCAAACGGATAAGAACCAGGTATGAACACAGCAGGTGTTCTGAACGTGCATCATGTTGTATTTGGCAAAGAAATGCAAGGAAACATTACCGAAGGAAGAAAGGGGAAAAAAAAGTAATGGACAGAAGAAGAGTCAAGATGAGACTGTCTTTTACTGACTGGAATGAGTTCTCTGTACCTGTAGTTCACAGGTATGATGCAAGATGGATGCTAGTTTAGCCATCAATAAGGGGCGCGTCACTGAGAAAACTGCTAAAAGTTCCATTGTTGGTCTTTAAGTCTAAAGCCCCGTTTCCCCACCCGCGGGTCAGGTCGGGCCAGGCTGGATCGGTGGGTTTTGGTACGGATGTGTTGATTTCACGCTGCGTCCCCACAGCAAACTGTCCCCTTACTCTGGAGGCGCTGGACAGCGCTGCAATGTGATCGCATGACATCATCGCTGTGCAACACCGTTTAACCAAAACACTGCGCCACACATTACAGAAAAAAAAGGAGTCCCCCCGGCTTTGTTTTTACGCTTGGTCACGAGGGAAGTGAGATTTTTCAACAAATCAATGTATTGCTTTGTGTTAGCTCCACCTCTTTGGTCCGGATCGGTTAGATCAGTACCCCTACCGAAGGGTGCAGTGCAGGCCGGGTCGGGGTCGGATATAAGGGTACCCGTCCCAGTTTTTATCTGTGCAGACGCAAAAAACGTGGACCGATCCGGCCCGACCCAGACCCGCTGGTGGAAACAGGGCTTAAAACATGCTACAATATATTTATTATCTTTTTTTTTTGTCCACACACTTCGTCCATAATGAGCATTTATATCTGACAATAAGCCGGAGCCGATCAACCAGTGATAGCTGTGAGTGTTCAAGTTTCAGTCTTTAAAGTAGAGTCTGGCGCTTTCAGTCGTGGTGCAGGCAGAGCTGTTGAGTCAGACATGCAGTGAAGGAGAAACACGCGCAGAAAAGAGAAACTATGGGGCTGGTAGGTGACGCGGTGGCCTCTGTGGGTGGCCTGATCACCAACGTCCTCAACTTCTTCACCGACATATTTCTCACACCGCCGCTGAAAGCCAGCTTGAAACATTTAGAGGAAACCGAGCTCAAAACCTTGACAGGAGA
Source organism: Atherinomorus stipes (assembly GCA_023101725.1). Lineage (NCBI taxonomy): Eukaryota > Metazoa > Chordata > Actinopteri > Atheriniformes > Atherinidae > Atherinomorus > Atherinomorus stipes. The sequence goes on from JALJCO010009923.1 coordinate 16,001, forward strand.
AATAAAGACCTTCAAGGCCAAGGCTCTGTGGGAGGGATCTGGAGCGGTGATAATGGCAGTGCGACGTCCTGGATGATTTCTGTGCAGAGAGGAGGCTGCAGAGCTGTCCTTCTCTGAAACCCCAGCTGGATCAGCTCGGGGTTCCTCTGTATGCTGTGGTGAAGGAGGACCTCGGCACCGAGGTCCAGAACTTCAGACCATACTTCAAAGGGGAAATTTTCTTGGATGAAAAGAGGCGGTTTTATGGGCCCCGTGAGCGAAGGATGGGGCTCCTGGCATTTGTGCGTTTAGGGGTTTGGCTGAGTGGCCTGAGGGCCTTCAGGAAAGGCTTCTTGGGAAATGTTTTTGGAGAGGGCTTTGTCCTTGGTGGGGTCTTTGTCATTGGAAAAGGACAGCAGGGAGTACATTTGGAGCACAGAGAGAGATGGAATTTGGGGATAAAGTCAACATTTCAGAAGTCCTCCGAGCTGCCAGAAGAATACCACAAGAACTCTAGAGAGGAAACGATGCTTCTTGCAACTCCCAGCCACTAAGAACATCATCTCGGGGGTGTTTCAATAAGTTAATCATATTAATAATCTTTCAGACTGCAAATGCTAACAATTTAAATGACATGTATTTGAACCACAGTATGTTGAAGTGTTGAAGAAAATATTTGAAGTGCATTATAGGCTTGTGAACTTGTTAAAGTGCTGGTTTCTGAGAGACTAGAGTGGATTTCACATGACTGTTCATGAGGCTCTGGGTGTGTTCATGATGGTCTGTCTTTAAACTCAACTGAGGGAGCGGACTTGATATCCAACATCCAGGTTCCTGTATTACACTGTGACGCTGCTTTGGGATCTAGGAGACTAAAACCTAAACAATAAAACATGTCTTTGTGCTTAAAAAAAAAAAAAAAAAAAAAAAAAAAAAAGTAGAGTCTGGAGTTTTCCCCCTTAAAATAAACGCAAGACTTGTGTGTGTGAAATCCAGCTTAATCCGCACCTTTGGGCCTCTGCTTTCATGTGGTGGCGAGTTTTGTTTGCAACCCCCCTTCCCCTGACTGTATTTTGCCTTTTCCCTTTGTTTTGGTGCGTTCGGGACGTTTCTAGGCAGAGATTTGTGTGTTGTCCCCAGCCAATGATGGAGCTAAGGCATAGCGTTCTTTTGGGATTAACTTATCAATTTAAGCAAACTTTTCTTTTTTTAAACGTGACTGGAGCTGACACCAGATTCACTGGAGTTGTTGATAAAAATGGAGAAGAAAAGCAAGTATTTTGTGGCGTAAAGAGCGTTAGATGTTACAAGCTCGACAACCAGGGTTAAACCAGGGTTTGACTTTCACCCACTTCCTAGCTTTGAAGGCGATGCTTGGGGCTGATTTGAGCAATGTGACCATTAGCCTGATGGGAGGGGGTCTCAGTTTGGGTAGTGATTACAAACAGAAATGGGGAACACTCTGGACTCTACATTTAAATTTCAATATGTTACAGAAGAGTAAATGTGCTTTCACCAATACCACCATAAAAAGTCACTAGATTTGTCGCTAGTCACTAGAGGGGTCTGAAAACTCACAAAATATATCAACAAAGTTTCAAAGTTGGCAACACTGGGTGTTTGGCCCATTTCGGCCTGTACATTTGTGAGTTTTCTTCTCTGAGTCCTGTCACTTTCTGGGGGTTGCTATTGTTCCCTTTTTCTCTGGCCCTTCCTCAACAAGTCAGCATCTGAAATCCCTCTCTCTGGAGGGCTAGATTCATACCCCATACCCCTCGTGATGTCAACTACCCCTACATGCAAATAGGAATTGGGACAGCACTACCTTCATGGGAACGCGCAAAATTTAAGGGGTAGGACTAAAAGTAGGGCTAGTGGGTGTATTAGAGCAGTAGCAGAAGATTCCACAGGGACAGGTGGGGTGTAGACGTATTCAAAACAGGCACATTTTTATTGCTAAAATACTGATTCATACTCTGCTACAGGCTAGCAGCTAGCTGAAGGTCCTCTGTTCATCAGAGTTCATCTGAATGTGGTATGTCCAGTCAGTCAGAGGATATCCCTGTGGCCAAGTAGCCATCGGCACATGATCAGTAAGAGGCATAGTGACAGGACGCCACACTGTCACATGTTGTATAGCTGGATGGCACAGATGGTGGGAGTGGATTTGTCTTGATTGCAAATTCCACCCAGTCCTGGAAATGTGTTACATCACAAACAAAGTTGTTAACAGCTTAACCCAAGTATTAATGATAAAAGCAAGAAGTAAAATGAATCAGAGCTCAAGCAGGCTGCAGAAATCCAACACAAATCAATCACAAAGTGCTGTACAGAAGCATAAAAAAGAAAACAAATACATCAAAATAACATAAATAAAAACATGAATGGCACTAAAAGCAAAGTAAAAATATCAAACTTAGTAGATCAATTATTAAACTCATCAACTGAACTGAAAGAGGTCAAAATGAAGGGTGAAATAAACCAAAGCTTCATGAAAAGACGCAGGTTTGGAGATTTGTCTCAGACAGACAGGCTGCCAGCATTTCCAACCCAAGCTGGTTCCTAGAAGAGGAGCCCAGATATAAAATCCCAAATGAAAGCTACAGATATGAAAAATTTCCGTCACCCTTCAAGGGGTGAGTCACTAACCCTGTTAAAAACTAACATTCTCAAGGTGGCTATGTCCTGAGAGGATGGCGCAGACAAACACTGACTCAGCCTGACTACGTTTCAGTGCAGCAGAGTGTTGTTCACGTTCCATGTGGATAATGAAGCAGGTCTTAGTGGGAATTCTGAGCTGTACCACTGAAACTCTGCAGGAAATAAATCCACAGCATCTGCAGGCCGTAGTTACTGCTCAAACTTTCTTCTCTCAGCTGCAAATGTATCCTCAAGGGAAGACATGCTTGATGAAAGCAGAAAAGCTAGCCAGCTAGTTTATTCTCTGTGGCTAATGCATCCAATTATTTTCTGGCCTCATACATATTCAGTCATGAACTTGTGATTTCAGACCTAACCTAAAACTCCTAAATTTTATTTTACTATTCTTAATCGCTAATGCTGTGAGGAATTTTGTTGTTTCTATTTATCTTTTGTCTATTATCATAAGTCTTTGCCAAGGGGCAAACTCAGATGGAGAAGAGGCTACTTCCGGGTAGCCCAAACACTGTAATTCTTTTCCTCATCCGCTAGAGCCTGGCTCCAAAACAGAGCAACCTGGAAATGATGACTTCTCACTTATTGCTCCTTTGAAGTGCTGATGACACATTCTTGACATTTTTTGCCATGTTTTATAGACCGAAACGTTCATGATGATCTTTGTAACAGAAACAAGCACAGCTGCACAGATGAGTTATTAGAAAATATTGCAGACTGTAGCGCTGTGAGCCGAAACCGGACGTGACGCCTGCCATGTCTTCGCAGCTTATTTAACATTGAAATCAATGGCTTCATTGCGGTTTTTAAGTTCCTTTTCCAGTTTTATAGACTAACAGTGACGACTCAGGGTACAAATTGAATTGACAGTTAATGGTTAAAAATCTTGTAAGTACAGCGTTAATTTATTTAGGTTTCCTACAGATTTGGAATTTTATTTTTGAAGAGGATAAAGAAGCAGGTCGGAGTCCTACTCACCGAGAAACAGTAGACAGCAGCAGGAGCCCGCCTGCTCGTCTCTCCTGTCTGCGTCTGTTTACTGGAGCTTCAGGGACCAACGTGTTTAGACCTCTAACACAATGAAACTGCGATCATGTCCTCTGGAATATTCTTTTTCAACCATCGTTGCTTCATCACATCGGTCATACAGCTACTGTATCGGCAGACAGCTGCAGCTCGGTTATATGAGGACGTCTCAGGTCATCGGATCTCCCTCCAGCTGCTTCCAAAGATGCATCCTTCCCTCCATCCTCATCCTTATAAACGGGAACTATTTAAAACTCGACTGGATCCATGTAAGTTGTCATCTTCTCATTTTTTAAAGGCTAATTATATACAGCAGCTAGCCCGCTGCTAGCTGTTAGCCGCAAGCTAACACAGGGAACGAGTGCCTCTCCTCTGTCACGCCTGGCTCTATGTCAAGCAGGTGCAGCTTCTTAACAGTTGTGGGTCTGCTTGTGCTGTTCTGGCTCGCTTCTTACAGTTCTGAGTTCCCTTGGTGTGGTCTTGCAGCCTTTTGGCTGAAACACTGGAGCTGATGAGGCTGGGAGACAGACTGCAGGCAGTTTTCTACAGTTCTACTCTGGTTCTAGCTTGTAAAATGTGATTTCCGCAAATTCCTCAAAATTCCCCAAATTATCAACTTTTCCTGAACTGGCTGATGATCCCACCCACAAACCAGTTCCAATCTAGTTGTTCTGGAGCATCTTTTATGTTTTCCACGGCTTAGATTATACATTTAACTCAATGGGCGGACTGCAGCTCCATATGTCGCTGACGACACATCATGGCGGCTAGGTTCGCGACTGAAAAGCTATTAGCATTTAGCTGAGCCTCCTAAACATCAGATATTTACGTAAATACACGTCTGATTAACTTCTTACTGCACAGAACTACTTATTTTGTCTTGGTGTGTTGTATAGCAAAGTTACTTGAAGTTAAGGTTGTGTCATCAGCACTTTAAACAGAAGTTGCTTTGCTCTTTGTTCAACAAATTTGAAGCAGCCTAATTGTTTTTTCTTACAGATTAACTGTAATTACAATTTAACTTTAACTTGTATAACTTTAACACAATAGATACATGGGACAGGTGCATGCATATTTAACATAACTGCATCCATAAAAAAGGAGGGGGGAAAAAGAAACAAGAATCAGACAATTAATAGAAAAAAAACACATGAGCTCATCAAGTAGAACCAATGAAGCTTTTTTAGAGCATGAACCTGATTTTAACACTTTTATACCTCAGCCAGAAAAGCTGAAAGCCGCACCATAGATGCTACAGATAGTTCAGGTATCCCTGCCTCTGAGTATGTCTCATGTACTTTAAGATGCAATCTGAAGTCTTATCTAAGCTTCTCACAGGCCTCTACGTGTGATAGATAGATGTGCGCTGCCTCCAAGGAAGAAACTAAATTGTCACCATCCCCAATCCTGTCTCTCCCGGTGCTGGTGACTCGGATATTGGCAGCCTGAGGCACATCTGGGCACAAGTGATGAGCTCCTTTGAGGCCCTGGAGGATCTATCAGACTGGGGGTACTAATGTACTTGTCACAACCACTGGAGTTCTTATGTTAGACAGAGATAAACGCAGCCCATGAGGTCAGCGGATCCACATGCATCCAAGCAGCCACCATTTATATAAAGCTGTGTAAGAGACTGTTGAAGTAAAACCCCTCGGGCGATGTTCTTTAGACCCCTTATCTTAAGAAGAGGAAGTAAAAAAGAACACGCATCATCTTTTAATCAGATGGCTGAAATATGTTCGTAATTACCAAAGGGAAATGTAGCCCCCACCAATGACTGGAAGGGGTTAGCTCGCTGTCTCCGACTTGATTATAATTATGGAATTTTATCATTATTTGGAGTGTGTGTTTAAGAAAAAGAGAACGAGTGTGAGCCCATGTCAGCATCACTGCATATGATGGCAATGTAGTGGACATCAGCTGGTTTTAGTGCAAGTACATGGCTGTGCAAGCATGTCTTGTTTATGTTGTACACCTTAAATTAACAAAATTAACATTTGAATAGATTTGAATGTTTATAATGAGAAAATGAGTGCTCTGTTTTCTTTATTCTTGTTGGACATCAAGTTGGAGAGAATGTAGTGTTATTAATGATGCAGCTATGAAAAGTTGCAATTAATGCCAAACGCAGGAATACAGTAACAATAATGACACAAAGTGGAAAGCAGCCATTACCCTCCAATCTAAGACCGAAAACAGAATCATCAGAGATTTGGACTGCATCGGCATTACCACTGTACAACCTGACTACCAACAGAAAACATAATGGGGTGTGCAATATTTGGGGGCAAAGTGCACGCTGCAACATCTGTGCTCGTGTTGTGGAACCATTTGTCTGCAGATATGATGGCAGATCAGTTGATGGGACGCCGACTGTTTGAATCTGAGGTTTTGGAAAACATCATCATTACTCTCAAACTGAAACAGAAGCTGTTTGATTTGTTTTTGTTTTTGCTTTTTTTTCCCATTTAAATCCAGATTCATTTAACAAATTCTGCTGCTTGTTGACAACATTTCACCCCATTTTAACAGATGCAACCATATCAGGTCATTTCTCGTTTCAGATATTTAATTAGATATGTGTGCATCTATCATCAGGCTCTGATGTGATGTAAAGTTCGCATCATTCCTGTAAAGTGAAGTTGATTTGGGTTTTTCTGAAGGTTTATCAAGGAGATATTTAACTGGCTAAGCAACAACACAATCATTCCTACAGTTTCATGTGAACTGCCCATGAAGAAGTACAGTAACAATGCAGTATTTATATGAAAACACGGGACCAAGAATGCTGATGTGTAAAGCAAACTTAGAAATAAAAGTATATGAGGGATGAAGCCAGTAGAGGAGGAAGTACTCCATGAGAGGACTAACGTGAAAAACGAGATACAGTAAACACACAGGGGAGTGAAAGAAGACAGGTGAAAGGACCCCAATAAGTAGTTCAGTGCAGTAAGAAGTCGATCAGACTTATATTCACTTAAATATCCGATGTTAAAGAGGCCCAGCTTGCCAGCCGTTAGCAATTAGCTTCTCCATGACACAACGTTACGGGTAGAAGCAGAACACGGTCAGCTCATTGATTTATATGTTTAATCTAAGCGGTGGAAAGATGCTCCAGAACAGCTAGATTGGAACTGGTTTGTGTGCTGGGACCATCAGCCAGTTCAGAAGAGTGTGATAATGCTGAATATGGGGACATCAGACCTTACAGGTTTTAACCGGACTTGGAACTGTAAGTCAGCTCCAAGACCTTTTCACAAGAGCCTGGTCCACTCTGTACAGCTCCAGCCTGCAAGATTCACACCAAGCAGACTCGGGACTGTAAGGAGTGAAATATGGCCATATTTACTAATAACTCTAATAACTCATTTATGTGAGTGTGACAAAGATGTTTTTCCCAACATGGACCGTTTACTGCGCATTCAGGTAACACTGCCTGTTTCAAGTGGCGCTGCGTAACACCTGTTTTCAGGTGCACCAGCAGAGCTGCGAAGCACACAGAGACTGAACAGCATCTCCAGCTCATCTTTGGAAAAGAGCTTGCGGAGAAACTGGACTGATGAAACAATAAATGTGCCAAGCCGCCGTCCTCCTTTAAACTGAGAGCTGCGCGCAGGTTAACAGCGATGTGGTTGTCTTTTACTGCTGCTAAGCTAAGTTGTGTTCAGATGGTTAAACAGCTGTTGATCACGCATAATGGATAAGTTATGGCTCTGTGCGCATGAGTGTGTTATATTTCACTATGTTGGTCTTATTGGGCAGCAATGACTGTTAGGTTGTTTTAGATCGCAAAGTGTGCTCTTTCTATTCGACTACTTTATTGATTTATTTGAGAGCATGTCATATGTGACCTGCTGTAAACTGCTGTTGACTACTGATAGATAATGATGTATTCAAGAGAGAATACATCTGAATTCTTCTGAATGTTAGTAGAGGTGTAACACTGTTGAAAATAAATTTGGCACACCCAGTATTTGCTGGTGCACACATCTTTTTCTGGCTGCGATATCGTGATTATTGACGGTTCTGGACGTCTGACCTCTTTCCGCTGCTTTCAGAGCTCAACCAGCTATCGGTTGTTGATTGTGTTGCATAGCTGCGACTTGTGATACTATCAAACATGTTTGATAGTGTCGCAAGCCCAAGACTAGGAAAAGATTGCTATAAATCAGCGTAGATTACCATCTCAAACTTGACGGCTTTATATTGAGGCTGCGGGGGCGCCGCGACTCCCGTAAAAATCCTGAGATTTACTAAAGAATTCCAGTCTTAAGTCTGCGACGGTGAAAATCGTTTGGTGTAAGCCCGGCATAAGGTAAGGGAGGCATAGTTTTAAGGATGTTAGTTTGCTGTGTTTCTGGAACAAAGAGCTGTTTGGCACCTAAAGCAGTTCGATGACTGAGGTTCTGGACTTGGTTTCATAACAGCAACCTTTCAAACCAAGAAATAGTCCAAGACCCTGATTTACAAAAGGTTTGCGCGTGTTAAAACGGGCGCTATCTTCATTACACGCGCAATAATTTGCCGGAGCTGATTTACAAATACAAATAGATATATAACGGGGCAAAATAGCCCCGCTATCTATTTTGCGTGTCTACTGAAAACTGCTGAAAACTTATTTGTTTTCACTGGCTTTCCACCCAGTTTGAGAGTGTCACATCTATATTTATATTTTTGTATCTTTGTTCAACATCACTGTTTAACACAGCTTATTCTAGACAGATAAATCAGATGAATCAGAACATCTGCAGCTGTAGCATCATGGTAGTTAAAGCTGACATTACGTCTTTTTCTTTTCTTTTCTTTTTTATCAATGGCATACTTTTAAAGTTAGATCAGTTCCTGCGTGCTCCTCCTCTCCTGACCCGATCCCTCCTCTCCACACTTACTGCTCCGCACTGCTGCTCTGAGGTCGCTGTCCAGCGTGAAGTGGCTCCCACACCACAGAAAACTCCATGAAAAAAAACTAGTAACATGGCACTAACTATTGATACTATATTTAACTTAATTTTGCATGGAATGGGGGGGCAATTATGCAGGTCCAGCACCTGGCATTGTGCCAAAGACACAAACTGCGTGCGTAATATCAGACCATCTTCAACAGCGTCTCCTTATCCATGTCCTTAAACTGGCCTCTTCTTACGACCCACAAGGAAACGTGCTGCTTGTTTTTATTTTATAGTTATTATATGAAGAGTTCATTTGCAAAAACAAACATCACTGTGGAAAAATGGAGTTAACTGCTTTTTCGTTGCTGTCAGGTACAAACGTCATATCTCCATTTTACATCATTAAAACCCTCTGCTTCATGTGAGCTTGATTTGGTGAAAATATTCAAAAAGTAAATCAAGAGTTTATTTGCAAAAAGCAGTTAACTCCGTTTTTTCTACATGGCGTTTATCTATTTTTGCAAATGAACTCTTCATATTTATCTTAAATTCAGTTTTTTATTTGGCTCATATTATATCTCTGGAACTAATATATCTCTATCAGGATGAATTTCATTTTGCGTTTACCACACGCTCTTCTGAACTTTCCACGGCACTGCAATAACGCACGCTAAATCCACATTTAAATACTGCTGTTTGCGCCTGTTACAGATTGCGTGTGTAATCTTTGTAGATCACCCGCAAACGCTAAAGAGACAGTGCATGCTACTTATCTGCGTGGCAAAGAAATTTGCGGTCTTTATTTGGATTCTTTGTAAATCAGGGCCCAAGTGTTTTAAAATGCTGAGCACATCTAAACATCCTGAAGGGCAAAAGCGGCTACGATAAGCGTTTATATTGAGAATTAAGTGTGGTAAAAGCCAGCAATGAAAAAGTAGTCATTTCAAACAATCAAGTTCCAAAAGGGTAAATGAGTAACTAACCACTGACAGCTGAAACTAATACAGCTAACAGGCTGATTTGGTTCAGTAATGGGGTTCCAGCACCTGCTCGCCTGGGTCTGTAAAGATAAGAACAACACGTCCCTCTCCCTCTACCTGTTTCTCTAATTTTCAGCTATAATAGCATAAATTACATGAGGAACTTAGTTTGCATCTGAGAAACAGAGCCAGAGAGATGGAGGAAAAAAAAGAAAAGAAAAGGTCTTTGGAGAAACCTGCAGAGGTAATGTCTTGCCCTGCCCTCTGGTTTGCTCTGTGCTTAATAATGGCTGCCTGTGGAGCCATGCAAGACTCTGGTTGCCCTGCAGCCCATTTAAAGAGCATTAGATGAGAAGAAAATGTCAGGGTTAGCCCACACTAGGTCATACGGAGTGTGTTGTGTGTATGTGTGTGAATGAGAAAGTGCTGCAGCTGGAAATGGAAAAAAAGGCGTTATATAGAAGACATTGTAAAACTACTAAATACAATAGAATGTTTTGTGTGTTAAATTATGTGTAACATTTATTTTATCCAGTTTCAGAGGTTATAAATTCAAGCCTAATTAATTAAAAAATGAACAAACAAAGATGAGAGCCCACTTGTGGTTAAAGTTTACCCGATTTTTGTCCATCAATTTTTTTTGGAAGCAAATATGAAAATATTATTTCAAAAAGCAGATTTTTTTTTTCCATACCTTGAACAGAATACAAAGAAAATAAATTTAAATCCTGTTAATGCCATATTTACTAGAAAAATCATACAGAACATAGTTAAAGTAAATAAAATTACCTCACTGGCTGCCAGTGTTTCCACGTTAATTCAAATCCGAACGTTAACTGCCAATCACATGTACCCACGTTAATTAAGGGTTTTAATCGGGGGAGCTGTTTTAATCTCTTGTCATAGAGAACCAAGGGCTCATCATAATTTTTTCGTTAGTTTTCATCTAATCCAGCAGATGGCGGTGTCAGACAAGCTTAAACAAACCTACCAGGAAGTGATGCGATTCTATGGGTCTGTCCCAAACCGCGCACTTGAGCACTTCAAACACTGTTTTTGAGTGTGTAGTGCACACATGGTGTCATTTAAGCAACAATTCAGTGCACTGAAAGTGCCAGGATGTTGCCCTAAAAACGGCCAAAAATGAAGTGCAAAACGAAGCACACTTCTCGCACTAAATGGACGCCATCTTGCTGACCTAGAGGAAGAGGCGGGGCTTTCGAACTGCTTTCAGAGCTGAATAATGGCGGTGAACGAAGCGGTGGCGACCCCTGCAGCATCGGAGGCGGTATTGCACTGATTTAAGTAACATTTATGAAAAGATTTAGACATAATTACTAATGTATGTTGTAGCATGCTACCAAGCTTTTCACTTCCTGATGAAAGTTATAATCTGGTCATGTGTTTGAGGCCGAGGTTATACCGGCTCAGGAGAGTTAGGGGTGGTGCGTGCGCGCGCACCTAAGCTGCGGTAGAGGGAGGAAGGAGAGAGGGAGGGAGGAGTAGGGAGACGTTTCTGCTCTGTTTCTGCCAAATATTATGTGGTGAAACAAACTTGTTGTGGCTTATTCAGCTAGTAAATAATTTTGCCTCCAAAACTCTTTTCTCAGTGTTGTATTTGTTGTTTCATAGAAGTAAACAGCTGTTCAGATGATTAAGGCGTTACTAAAGTTAAAAAAAATATTGGCATCAAAGACATTTTTTCCACTTGAAGTGGACCTCAGCATTCAAAGCTAGTTTTCTTAGCTTTTGGTCAGAAACAGGTATTTTCTCTGCAGCAAACCCATGTTCTACTGCAGATTACTAAAGAATGGAAAAAGCTAGAAACAAATGGTTTCTTTCTGATAAAAGAAGAGATTCTAAGCTTTCCTTTAGTACATTCAGTGTTTGTATTGGCATAGTACACAATATTCTCTGGATCTCCCAAAATCAGTGAAAATGCTTAAAAATCCTGGCAATATGGAGCGCTCTGCTTGGAAAAGGTCTGGCAGTCAATGAGTGAAGTAGTGAATTGAGAAATGGGAACTAATATTTATGCTACATGTATTTAATTTCACAGCTAAAACTATGGAGGCAGAATGATGCATGGACATTGACAATATACTGTATATACTATAAATGGTTATATCTGATTACCATGCCAATGTCTACATGAAAGGAATCTGCACCATTAGCATTAGCTCAGGAGTTGCTAGCTCAATTGTGCAGTATGAAAGAAGCATCTTCCTTGTCTAAGCTTTCTCAAATTCATGCGGACTAAAAAAACTAAACAGGATGAGGGTGAAGGTTTTCTCCTGGACATGTAGGTTAAACATTTGCTCCCAGCATTCTGTAATGCTGGGGATGCTAATTGAGTTAGCGAGTGTGAGTGGGACACCTACTGGCGGGGAGGAATTAAACTTTTAGCTATCTCCTTTAAAGTGCTGATGACATTAGTGCCCTGCACGGGCCTAATATCTGAGCCCAAGTACGGCCCTGGCCCGAAGGGGTGGAGCCCCAGCCCGGCCTGGCCCGACAGATTTTTAAGGTTTCAGGCCCGAACCCGGATAAAGCCCGACTTTTTTTCTTTCTTTTTTTTCTTTCTTCTTAAACCAGGCTGTCATTAAAACATGTTAATTGGGGATCTTGGTGTGATATTGCACTATTTTCATTATATTTTTTATTAAAATAAAGTTAATGAATTGATTTAACTCAATGACTGCATTATTTTATTTAATGAGAATCGGTGCGTATAGGTGCAGTTATAGCTACACCTCCGATCTTCTCTGAGAACTTTTATGGCATAAGTGGGTATATTTCGTTTCCTTTCAATATTAACATTAATTTTTAAAGTGTATGAAGCATTTTGGCTGGTGTTTAATTTATGATTGTGTTTTTTTAAATGACTCAATGATGCAACTGCAACAGCGCACAGAAATTTAGCCTACATATCGCAGCCATATGATACAATAGCCAACGCACCTAAACCGTATCTCAGTGTCTATTATGATAAATGCCGCAAAAGCTTATCAGAAATATTTTCTTCTTCATCTTAATAAAGACAACTAAGAACAGCAGAACTATCAGTCTTATAACAAGCAGCTTGTCTTACCTTATTTACCAAGTACACTGCTCTCAGTGTACTACCGGTATACTAACAAGTGTACTTCTTGGCACTAAATTGGCCCAATTTAAGTATTTAAAAGTATACTTAAAGTAATCTACTGGTACAGTATACTGTGAGTGTACTTGTACTAAAACTTCAAGCTTACTTTTATTTTTAGAAAGTACACTTTTAAAGTATACTGAAAGTATACTTCTAGGTATACTGTTAGTTTACTCGCACTAAAACTTTCACTCTTGCAAAGTACACTTTTAAGTATACTAAAAGTATTCTTCTATATATACTGTTAGTTTTCTAGCAGTAAACTTCTCCATGTCCTTTTAATTTAAGAAAGTAGACTACTGTGGCCAACTCTGCAGCAAGAGAAGTTGCTATTGGTAGACCCAGCAGTCATCAGAATTCTCTAAATAACGTCATCGTACCAAACAGCCAATTTCGCGCATGTGCAGAACCATTTGGTGGCAACGTATATTTATTTAGACATCCTACATTGTTCATTAACTAGGGTACTGAAGTGGTGACATACACAGATTAGTCATGGTGCAAAGAAGACCCAGTTGTGCCACAAGGCATCATGGGAAATAATCTGGATGAGGAGGCGTGATCATCTTACAGCAGCTCAGAAGGGCTGCTGCCTGCAAAGGGACAGCGGGAGCAGTGAGTGATGCCGGGAAACAGGGAGGGAGGGGCTGATGGCAGGCAGCTCCCGATAAACGGGTGGAGCGATATAAACTTTATCTGTCTCCATGATCACCAGGAAAAGTCGCTTGATTTGTCGCTAGGCACTTTTTTGAAAATAAGTTGCTAGAGGGGTCTGAAAAGTCGCTAAACATAGCGACAAAGTCGCTAAGTTGACAACAATGAAATAGACTATAAAGTATACAGAAAGTAACCTTTTGGGTTTGCTATGAGTTTACTTATAGTCCACTGTTTAGTGTTTAAAAATACATTTTCAAATGTACTGAAAATCGCCTTATTATACTTCTACTTCACCTTTAATGCTAAGTAAAAAAAAATATTACAAAATTTAATTCAAAAATAGATTCAGGTGTTTTATTTGACACCACCAAATGGTCCAGTAACATGTAGACTCTTAGTATCAAAGAAACCAGTATGTTTAAAAATATACTATTAAAGTATATTGTTCAAAAGTTTAAGCATAGGCCAAATATATCGAACTTCAAGAGCCGTTGTCTCTTGTAGTCATCCTTATTTCCACAAAAACATTACCGGTATGTTCCACGTCTCTGTGAGACGCCAGCAGGAGGCTGCAGAGCAGGAGTTTCAGCGAATGTGTCCAGTTTTAACGCGGCGATGTACAAATCCAGGCCGATCGCTGGTGTTTCTTCATGGGAAACCCGTAAAAACTTATTCCCTATCTAGGAGAGTTCTCCCCTCGTCCACGAAAGGAGTCAGAAATACAAAAAGAGTCCGGCATCGTTGTGATTAACCCCGTAAAGACCAGTCTCTTTTCTACTCCAACGGGCCTCCAAAGCTGTCTGACCTTCAGCGGTAGTTGCGAGCATGCACGAGTGACGTGTGCATAAATTCTGAAAAAGGTCTATAATGGCTGGGCCAGCAGTTCAGACTTGAACGTGCCGTGGCATCTCATCCCCTCTGAGCTGCCGAGTCGTCTGCAGGTCCAGGAGCAGCTGGTCCGCTGATGTGAGCGGAAGGGGAGCTCTGCGAGGAAGGACAAGACCAGACCGTCCAATGACTTTCTCTTCTGTTTACCCGTTAAAAGATGAGCAGCAGAGCTGTGCTCCAGCTGCAGACGGGGTAGGGGGGCACCGGGAAACACCAACATAACAGGAATGAGTTGTTTCTATAAAAGCATTGATCACTGTTGCAATGTCTTCTTTCCCTCAAACATATGCTGATGTGGTTGAAAGAAGCTGGATTTCACCACTGCTCTGTTATGAGTGTGCTGCAGCAGGTGCTGGTCATACGCTCCTGTTCATGCTGGAGTTTGTTGCCTAATCAGTCTGCAGGTTAAAGGATTGTAAGACAGACGGGTGCACTTGATGGCAGAGGAATTCTTGAATGAGTCAGAACAACACAACTCTGACTCTTTATGTTGGAATTGATCTTTTTCTGTGGTATTAACTTGGAAAGAAAAAAGTCTTCCAAATCTGTGTGATCCACATAGAAGGAAAATTAAAACATCTCCTAGAAACTGCATCCTAAAACTTGTGATGATCACTTTCCAAATGATTGCGCTGATACTACGCAGTCTAGCAGGCTGTAGGATGGATGTTTCCTGGTACTGTTGGCAGTGGGATGATTTACTATCACGTTTCCAGGCCAGAATCAAGTCACATTTAATTTCTTGCTGTTTAAAACATATGTGAGATGTGATGAGCGGTTGATTTTGTATATGAATGCATGTCAAATCGATAGAGATGTGCGGCTCTGTGGCAGCAGGACTGTAGACGGCAATAATGGAGTGTTTAATTTACTCTTTTGAACTGACAAGAGTAAATTTTAACTTCCATTATGGTAGGATTTTCTACCCCAGAATGGCGGTGTTTTCCCCTGCTGGAGGATACACAGACACACATTATTACTCACACCTAATTATGATATTGCCGCCAGTTGTGAATGCTCATGTTCAGCTTAAATTCCACCCATGACCCAAACGAGACCTTCCTGATCCAGCCATCCAATATTTGCTTCAGTCCATCTCTAAAAAAACGCAGCAGCCCACCAATGTGGACACAAAACACCTTGTTTTTTTTTAGGGGGAAAATGTGGGAGTACAAGAGACCACCGGTGGTCAGTGTTGGTGTAACAGAGGTGGGAGAGTTTGGTAACAGGCCAGCAAGCGTCACTGTCTACCACTTCTTTCCTTTTTCCTTAACCGCCCCTTTGAAATATGAATATAGTCAGTGGAATAAAGCTTTTGTGTATGTGTATATGTATATATATATATATATATAATATATACTGTACAATCATCTTCACAATTATTTATACCCTCAAATTAAAGAATGGGGAAAAAAACTGCTGCAAATGAACCAGGATGAAATTGACAAAAGTAATATTTATTTTAAAAAAATCTTTAGAAATCATGACATTGATTTTGAATTGTGGTGTAAAAGGAAAATTAAGAACAAACACACAAAAGATAAAACAAGTAAACAAGCACGATGGGGCTCTGAAGCTAAAATTTTGTTGAGCAACACTTTGAGGCAATCACTGCAATCAGGTGTTTTCTCTAATGTTCAAAAAGACTTCTACACCTGTTGACAGGTGTTTTGGTCCACTGTTCATGGGAAAGGAGCTCTAATGTGTCTGGGACAGTTTTGTTTTTTTTTTATTATTACTGTAAACTACAACTCAAAAGCAATAGTTTTTTTTTCACTAAATTATATTCTTGTGAATTTTATTTTATTCTTATTAGTAGTTTCTTTAGTTTCTTGTTATTTGAATTACTGTTGAGAATTTAGAGTTTTCTTTAATTGGAGGGAATGAATAATTTTGAGGATGACTGTCTATGTGTGTGTGTGTGCGTTGTGTGTGTGTGTGTGTGTGTGTGTGGGGGGGGGGTTATGCTACATTATAGGGACCATTTCTCGTATTTTCACCGTGAGGAAGTTTTGCCTTCGTGGGGACATTTTCCCGGTCCCCACGACTCCATACCCCATTTTGAGGGTCAAGATTAGGTTTTAGAGATTAGGGTACAATTAGGTTTAGGTTAGCATTAGGGCAAGGGTTAGGTTTAGGCAATCAGTTATGGGCGTTTAGGGTTTAGGGTAAGGGGCTAGGGAATACATTATGTCAATGGATATACCCCACAGGGATAGAAACCAGATGTGTGTGTGTGTGTGTATTTACATATATGTATACATAAATACAGTATACTGTGTGTGTTTATATCAGGAGCCCTCTGAAATTTGCATATTGAGATGAGAGCCAGTATGTTCGTTAGGGCTGGGCGATAAACCAGAAAATTATAGACACCAAAGTTTTCAATGATAACCGGCATCATTTTGCCCATGTCGGCATATGGCATGTCAGTAAAGTGTTTTTTGTCTGTTTTGTCATGTCCCTTTAACCCTTATATCTTCCTTGGGACACTTTTGTCCATTTTGGTCACTTATTTTTATCATTATTATTACTTGCTGATCATTTCAGTGGTGTTACCGCAATGGGCATGAATTTTTGAAGTAACTCTTCTTTTTATACACATTTTTGAAGAGTAGAAGAGTTTTGCACCCTCCGGCTATCCTTGGGACAAAAGTGTCATCGCACAAAGAAACTGTTATAAGATTCTTATACATTAATATTTTTTTCATAAATCATCTAAACAACTTAAGTTCAGCTGGAAACTACCAAACATTCAATATTTTTTAGAATTTTAACCCTTTAAATGCTGGCTTTAATACTTGAATGACTGCATCATTCATTACAAATAAAAAAAAAAAAAAATGTGATTTTTCATATAACAAACAGTAGTGGGATGGAGCTTTCATGAATGATAGAGCCTTGGATCAGTAAAAGATTAACAAAAACAATTATTTGATTCCGTTTGGATTTTTTAAGTAGCATCAGGTGCAAACGCTGGTGACCCTCGTGGCCAAAAGTGTCCCGTTGACTTCCACTGAAAACAACAGTTTTTTTTTTTTTTTTTTTAAATTAACAGTCTTGATAGTGTAAAACAGTTAATTTTTTGATACTAGCATTTCATTTGGAAGAGAAATAATCAGAGGATGACGAGCGTAGCATTTTTTGAGGAAGGCACAAGGGTTAAGACGCTGAGCCACAAGTACCGTCTCTCTTGTCTCCACCCCGTCCAGCCTGTAACGAGTTATTGTCTATTTATCATTCATGAGATGAACTTCTCAGTATATCATGATATTGATTTTAGCCGTATCGCCCAGCCCTAATGTTCATTCAAATCTTCCAAATGTGACTGTGAATCATCTACAGTGTGGTGAGTGGGACACACAGACAGACTGACTGAGACAGATGTCCAACTAGAAACAAAGGTAATGTGAACATCTATGTAGAAATCCTTTTGTCAATGACCACTTATTAGTGTTTTCCCCCAGAGAAATTAACAGGAGTCATTACAGAGGCTCAGGCAGTGGGCGCAGGAGGATGAGAGGAAACATATTAAATATCAGGAGCAAATTGTCCCTGCACTGTAGCTATTAATGACCATTATGTCTCTGTCGTGAGACCTCATGGGACAAAGAAATCTGCATTTCAGATTACCTTTCTTCAAGAGTGCTTTGTCTTCAGCAGAGACGATGATAACTGAATATAAGTGATTTATAGGGTGCTCCACCTGTAGTGAGGGTTAACTTCAGTTCACTGAAGATTAAGCTAAGATGTCCGTGGACGCAGAAATCTTTTATGATTAAAGTGGAATGAAAGGAGCCTCCATCCTCCTCCTTTTGAAGAAGTATAACTGACGATTTTCTGACTGCAGATTGATGCCATTTTTTAAATCTTGTTTGGGAGGAACATCATGACATGTGTCAACCATTGCGAGCATTTCATGAGGACCAAATAAGCTCACACGGACTGTTGGAGACATGCCAGGTCATGTCTATGACAGCCCCACAGGCGTAACGGTGCAGCAGGGGCAGCTGCACCAGGGCCCAGACACAAGCAGGGGCCCATGAAGAAAGGGGGAAAAATAAACAGCTGTCCGTCAGACTTTGAGGAAGGTAAATAAAAAAAATGCCCGTTTCATGCACATCGCTTTACCTTTTCTTTATCTTTAAAACACACACACATAAAAAAACCCTCTGAAAGCCGAACAAAGCTGATGGTGTTTGATGCGTTTTAATGGGCACCCACGCAGAGAATGAACACGTGTAGAGAAACAGCTATACGCACTCTGATTGGCTGAGTCCCACCCTCATAAGGAATGAGCCAAACTCCAATGCCACACGTTGCTGTTTTTGTGAATGGAATACCTCAGGTGGGTCGGTAAAATAAGAGGAAGCCATGGGCCCATTTTCTAGCCTATATGAGCTGGTTCTGGTTCAGAGTCAGAAGCACGGCTTCTTTGGCTTTCCACCACCAAAGCATGCGCTCCTCGCTCTCCAAACTGGTTTTAAACAGGCACCAGTTCCAGAGTAAAGAACCGTTTTATAATTTAGTAGGTGGGGACGGAGCATGAGAGGGTTTATGGACGTGATATTCAAGCCAGCGGCGCAACAGTCCTCACAGTAGGTCAAGCCAGATGTTTATTAGTCTTAGTGTGGGTGGGTGTGGGGTGTGTGTGTGTGTGTGTGTGCAAATGTTTATAGTTTTGTGTGCTGTGTTTTGTGCTTGGGTGTGTGAAGGGCTGTTTTTATTTTAAAAATGTGTTTTTATTTTCTTGAAAAGCACTTTGGGTTGCCTTTGGCAGGAAAAGCGCTTTATAAATAAAGTTTGATTTGATTTGATTTGAACAGATTATGAAACTGGTCAGAGGAGGAGACCTGATGGTTAGGATTCGGAGATTTCTGCATTAGGAAGGTAGGATGTTCTCCGCCATCCTGGTTTCAGCTGTTCTGCTCCAGCGTCACCCCAGCAGCAGAAACGTCTCCTTCAAAGCCAGACGCTGGTGGTGCGCAACGCAAAAAGTCACACCCATACCAAGTAAAACACTCATGTTCACAAAAAATTAAATAAAATTTCTGTCTGGGGTTGGTGCAGTTATGTGGGGGGAGTGCATGTGTGTGTTAGAGGGTATGAGGGAGGTGGGGGTAGGTGTGGACGGTAGAGGGAGGAGAGTGTTGGGGGTGGAGAGAGGAGTGAGTGTGGGCATGTAAGGTCGGAAGAGCGGAGTGGGTGGGTGTATGTGTGTGGGGGGGGGGTACACGGAGGTGTTGGGTAGGGCTGGGCGGTGTGGGCGGAGGTTCGTATCTCGGTATTCGTGCCGGGCATCTTGGTGTCGGTGTGGTGCGGTGTGGCTGCGGGTTGGTTGGGGGCCGGGCGCTTTGGTGGGGGGTGCGGTTTTGTTTGTGGCTTCCGGGGCTTTGTATGCGGGGCGGGCGCAGGGGGGATCTGTATCTTGTATGTGGTTGCTCTTGCGGTATTGATGTCTTGGGTGCCTGTGTCTCGATGTGGGGGGCGGTGACGGTATATCTTTCAGCCCTAGTGTTGGGGTAGGTGTGTGGGGAGGTGTGTGTGTGAGCGTGGTGGCGGGGTAGGGGGTGGTAGAGGTGGTGGCGCCCTGGTGTCAGGGTGTATGGGGCAGGGACTTTGGGGTGGGGGCTGGCCTGCCCTGGGGGGCGTCGTCTGGGGGGTCCGGTCCTCCTGGGTTTCGGGTTGGGCCGCCCGGGTCCGGGGGGGGGGTGGCTGCTCCTGGGCGCTTGGGCCCTGGGCCCGGCGCTGTCTCCGCTCCGGGGACGCCCGGCGCCCGGTGGGGTCGGCAGCTGCTGGTCTTGGTCCGCTGGGGCCTGGGCCTCCAGACTGCAGGGGGCTCCGGCTGGGGCCGCCTTTGCCGCCCTTCGGGGGATGCATGTCCGCTCTTGGGGGGGGGGGGGTGGCTGGGATCTGGGCCTCTGGGTGGCTGCTGGGGGCCTGGGTCGTGAGCCTTGCGGGCTTCCTCCTCCTTGCAGAGACGAGGCTGCATCTGCATGACTGTATCACCACGGAGCACCCTTTATTATGCATGTTGACACTGTGACACTACTTCCCATTGCGATGACTAGGTTGTACCTCTTCTCTACTTCCCATTGCGATGACTAGGTTGTACCTCTTCTCTGCGTAGTTCTGCGTGTGTTTGTGTGTGTTTGTATGATCTGAGGATATTTAAGCCACCTGCAGGTCCTCCTGTAGGGGATTGCTTGTTTTGTTTTCCAACAGAGACCTTGGTTGTTTAGGGATCGCGGTACAGATGTACCAGTGAACTGTGTAAGTGGATTCATGTTTTCTCTCCTCTCTCTCTTCCTCTTCCTTACTCCTTTTCTCTCTGTTTCACTTTCTATCATTACTTCTGTTAACTTTCATTTCTCCCTTGTCAGGCCCAGCAGTATGAAATGGAATGGTGTAATAGACAAATGTTTAAATAAAGAAATAAAATGAATAAACATGATATCAAGTGGAGCCTTATGTTCATAAAGCTCCGCTTGATAAAGCAAAACTGTTCAACAGAATAAAGCAATCAGATTTCCATTCTGCTTGCTTCGATGCTGGACAGGACAAGTAAAAAAAAATAAAAATAAAAAAAAAAAAAAAAAAAAAAATTTCTGTCACCCGCGACCTTCATGCACCCGTAAAGTTTAATTTAATTAAATGTCTTATCCTAAATACGGGAACGCGACCTGCGCACCACGCAGCATCTTTGGCAAAAGAAATCCATCACGGTGACAACAGCGGTTCTCTCAAACAGCTGTGCATGTGCGAGTGCACACATGTTCGTGTGTGTCTGCGCGCGCGCACGTCCACGAGCACTCGTGTGTGTGCATGTGTGCACAAACGCGTTTGTGTTCACGGCGGAGGTGGGGCACAAAAAAACATTTGCACCGGGGCCTATCACCATCATGTTACGCTGCTGGACAGCGCATCGCTGTGAAAGCAGCCTGCAGGCTTATTGGGCCGTCAGTGCCCCCTGAAATAAACCTGTCACGTGACATAACGTTAACAATCATCTGACTTCCCTCCTCCGATCAGGCCTGATGGAGGGAGGGAAAAAAAAAAGTTTTTTTTTTTTTTTTTTTTTAAAAAGGGGGGGGGGAGGGGAGGAATTAAAAAAAAAAAAAATCTCGGATTCTGAAAAAGTAAAAGGAAGGGAAGGAGGGGAGAGGGGAAAAAAAGAAGCAAGGGGGAAGTGAGAGGGGTTTTTGGGAAAAAGAAAGAAGAGGAGGTTTAGGGGGGGAAGGGGGGGAGGTGGGGGAAGGAGGGGGAGGGTAGGGGGAAACTAGATCTTCCCGGGCCCTTTGTCTTGTTGTTCGGTTGTTGGAGTAGTGGGAAGGGGAGAAAAAAAGGATTTTAAATGGGGAGAGAAGGGAGGGGAGGAAAAAGAGCCGGGCGCGCAGACCCCCCCGGGACCCGGCCCCCCCCCCCTAACAGCTGCAGACTGACCGAGCTGCGGGTGCTGCGTCCACAGCTGGCAGCCAGCGTCACGATGAGACATTAAATTGTCCGCTCAGCCACCTCTTATGAAAACATACAATTTTAACGGTAAAAAACAACATTAGCGTATTAAGGATTGATTTAAATTAATTTTTTTCGTAAGTGACCATTATATATAAGGGATTATGCCCTTTGAGGTGTCCATAACAAGAAAGTAATAGAAGATGTGGAGGCGCGAAGCGGATGGTTCACTATCTACATCTCTATCTATATAGACCTATCTATATTTTTATCTATCTCTAAAACAAACAACAACAAATAAAAAATAAAAACTAAAAAAGAGGGAGATTAGAAAATAAAGAACTTTATTTTGTGTTTTACTGAAGTTCATTTTTCACCCCTTTAAAAACAAAGTATGTTAGATGAAAGAGCTTTTTTCTTTTTTAATTTGATTTAGTTTGTCTGCTTACTTTTAAATTAATTTTATCACTTTTTATTGTACATCATTGTTAGTTGAAGTACATGCATTCATTATTAGATCAAACATTACTTTGTTCACTGTTTAAACATATTCCTTTACAAAGTTCAGGGGAGGTTATAAATGGCAAAAAGGAACCAAAATCTTTCAGAAAAGCATTTTAGAAACTGCTTTTCTGCTGGTTTTTGAGCTGAAATGAATAATCTACACAGAAAACTGAAACTGACTGACTTGCATGGCTTTTTATCTATTTTCTTCTCGCAGTAAACTACAAAATAATAAATCATGGCCCGTGTCAGCCTCAGCTTGGGATGCGGGACCGAGGGTCGGACAGATGCCGGTCGGCTCGGTAGGGCGGACACGGCGAGGAAAAGCCCCCGTGTGCTGCTTCTGAGCCGTGGATTGACTTTATGTCGTCCAAGAGGATTTTTGCTTTGCTGAGGAAAGATTGAGCGCTGAGGCCGACAGTGACTATAATAGTATTTTTTATAGTACAACATAGTGCCAGTGGTGTTTAAATGAATCAATACAGGCAGAGAGTTATTAGTTATTAATCATCACCCTCGGCAAGGTGTCAGGAACTGGTTTGTGATGGAGTTCACACTCAGGGGACTGGACTCATGACTGGTATCTCTGCATGGATACAAACAAAAGCTTTTTTTTAGTTGTTTTAACCATGACATCTATGAATGGCGAGAGTGAAAGGATAATCTGTATTCAGACCGCCTGAGTCCGATCAGAGATGCGGGCCATATTGACTGGATCCAAGTAGATATCTGTACTTCTTTCCTAAAGGTTAAGATGAGCCTAAAGCATCAGCCTCACACTGAAAGTCATCTCCCCCCTCTGAGAAAGCTGCTCAGCAGGAGGATGAGGCTGCTGCCAGAGGCTTTCTTCCTCTCCTGCACTTCTTGGACCAAAGTTTTGACAGTGGTTCCCCTCGGATAAGGTCTTGTACGGAGGGTCGACTGTGCCTGGACGCGCAGACTTTTTCAACTGCAGGGATTAAACTTCTGTCATCACAACCTTGCACTGCTCTGAGGGACTCACACACACACACACACACACACACACACACAACTTCTGCAAATGTGTGTTTTCCTCCGAGGAGCTAAGACTCATGCCGTGCTTCCGTAATGCACTTGACAAGATGTGGCAGTCCTGTTTCTGTATGTGCATACTTGTTAGGAAACTTTTGGCTCACACCCACCACGCTTGCACCTGTGTAGCCGAGTGGAACCGAGAGCAGGACTCCGCTCCTGCCTCCTCACCATTTGGGAGCTCTGCATACTTCCCCCGACTCCACCCTTCCCCTTTTTACAAACTCTAACCCCCTTTAGGAAACAATGGAGCGAGCGAAGGCCCGTCCGCTGATCTGTCACCTGCCAGAGGAAAGTCTGGAATTATGGAAGGAGGAGGAGGAGGAGGAGGAGGAGGAGGAGGAGAGGAGGAACTCCTTAATGAGGATGCGCTGAAGCAGATAAAACTGCAGCAGTTCTACCACCACTTCTGTATTACAGTACCTGTAATTTACTTTAATCATCTTTACTTAATATCTGGGTAGTAATGAAAGATAATTTTGTGTGCCCAGCTGAAGGTGCTCTGACTCTTCTTATTCTATCAGTGGTGGTAATCCCGTCAGTGTTTGATAACTACTCATACATTACTAGTCAAACGCTGGGACGGATTTGTATCTGAATCTGAAAATCTATATCTATCTATCTATCTCTCTATCTCTCTATCTATATCTGTGTATTAGTCATCTACAAAATTATTCATACGCTCCATTGAAGAACTCAATTTACATTTTAATGATTATTAAAAAAAAACAAGAAACTTAACAAAAATCAAAATGATTATTTAGTGTACAAAATTATTGATTTTAAATTGAGGTTGGAAATATCATAAAAAAATACAAACAAATAAACAAAACTGTTCCAGAGAAATTTGAGCACCTTGCTCACAGTGGACCAAAATACCCAACAACAGTTGCAGATGTCTGATTGGACGTTATAAAAAATGCACTTGATTACAGCTTTAAAGTCCTTTTTAAAAAAAAAAAAAAAAAAAAATATTTTTAATATTTCTCTTAAACCTCAATTCAAAATCAGTGTCATGATTTTATTTATTTTATTTCATTTCTTATGTATTATGACTGTTTTCAATTTCAGCTGAATTCACTGACAGATTCATCACTTAATAGGAGGGTATTATTTCTCCAGATGATACAGTACACATACACACACACACACATATATATATTTATATATACATACACTCGTCTTCAAAGTTATTTACACTCTTGAATTAAAGAAAAGGATAAATTAATAGTAATTCAAATAACAAACAAATGATAAATAATAAAAATGTGCAAAATTAAATTTAGTGAAACAAATTTGCTTTTGAATTGTGGTTGGAAATGATAAGAAAAAAAGTAATAAACAAAATTGTCTGAAACACACTCCTTTCCCATGAAATCGGACCAACGTACCTGTCAACATGTAGAAGTCTTTTTGAACAATAGAGAAAACACCTGACTGCAGTGTGTGCTGCTTGTTTACCTGTTTTATTTTGGTTTGTTTGTTTTGAATATTTTTTCAAACCACAATTCAAAATCAATGTCATGATTTTCATAGAATATTATTATTTTTGTCAATTTCAACTTTTTTCACTAGCACCTGATTTTTTTTTGTCCTTCTTTTTTTGGAGGGTATGAATAATTGTGAGGACCACTGTGTATATATACTGTTTGAAAACAGTTGTAGCAAATATTTGCCTGACAAACATAATTTCATAATCTAAACTGTAATAGCAACATGCATATTTCAATTTAATAAGGTTGAAGTGCAGAAATACAAGATAAAACACAAAATACCATTCACTCACATAGGAAATGTGTGGTACACGTACACAAGTGTGTATATAAACATGTCCTACATGTTGCAATATTTAAAAGGAAAAAACTGCTTCATTGGTTATCGATTATCTTTTTAATGTCAGAAAACCATGCTGGACGCGCTGAATGCAGAAGAAAGAATATTCCACGTAAACGCCTTCCTGCAGTTCACGTATAAACACGTGATGTCAGAGTTTGTAGTATTTCTGATCCGATCATCAATGTCACCAACATCTGGTGACCTGAGAGTCGGTTCTTTCCTTCCTCATCCCGCTGCTGGAGATCCAGATTAAATATGAGAGGCATCAACTAATCACACACACATGAACACACAGGCAGTGTGTTACTGAACAACTCAGTCTAGAGTTGGATAATTAATACGGGACTTCTGTTTTCCTCTGTCTCTAATTTCAGTATTATTGTTTGCAAATAAACAAATAGCCATGCTTTGTTGTTCCCTCTCTGGGTGAAACACACATCCAGCTGCTCAGCATGCAATTTAAAGATTTACCACGTAGACAGCTGATTATTTACTCCTGAATCTGCAATACACTCCAAACACTCCAGTTTAATTGTAATCTCCTCCAACATCTTAGAGACTGTACAAGCACTTTAGAACGATAAGTGTGTAATTATTTGTGATGGTACAGTGTGTTTCTGGGAGAAGTTGATGCCTAAATGGATTCAAGTCAAATATTCTGACAAACTCTACACAGTAGGAAATAATTCTGAAACACTGGGTAAACAGGAAAGGACGGACGCTTCAGGAGGTTTCAGGTTTGCCTCGAGAAAAGTCTGAATAAGCAGGAACGTAATAACCGATAAATAAATGAAATAATTCTAATAAGATTTATCGCACATTTTAGTTTGAATCTCATTATGCAGGAATAAAAAGCAGAGGAGGAAGGTGGAGGGATGGATGGATGGATGGATGGATGGATGGACTGAAGATGGATGGATGGATGGATGGATGGATGGGCAGATGCATGGATGGATGGATGGATGGTTGGATGGATGGATGGATGGATGGATGGATGGATGGATGGATGGATGGATGGATGGATGGATGGATGGATGGGCAGATGCATGGATGGATGGATGGATGGTTGGATGGACTGGATGGATGGATGGATGGATAGATAGATGGACGCATGGATGGATGGATGGATGGATAGATGATGATGGATGGACTGGGAATAGATGGACGGATGGATGGATGGATGGGAGGTTGGATGGGCAGATGCATGGATGGTTGGATGGACTGAAAATAGATGGATGGATGGATGGATGAATGGATGCATAGATGGATGGATGGGAGAATTGATCGATGAATGGATGGATGATGGATGGATGGCTCCAAACCATAGAAGTAAATATATAATAAATATATAATAAATAAAATAAAAAGGCAACAGAAGAGCAGCTGAATAGAAGTAAGAGGTGAAAAGAAATGTCGCTGCTCGTCGTCTTCTGCTCTCTTCACTCCTGAAAAGCAAACGGGAAACTGGAGATGATGTCATCTGGGAACCAGCTGGTCTCTGGTTCCCAGGTTGTCCCCACATGACCCGAGGACTGCGAGAACACCATCAATTATTCAGTTTCTAATTATAGCAGATCCGAATTAGACCTTCTCTGTATATAACTTTAATTAGTTTTTTAAAAAAAGTTCTTCAAAAGAGATTAGTTTTCCTTTTATTACAAGTTATTAAACTGAATGTAAGTCAATGAGGTTTCATTAAAAACAATTACACATTTATGCATGTCAGATTTTAATAAATTAACCTGATGTATTATAAAGATAATAAATGTCACAAAGCCAAAATATGAATCTGCATTCATTGTAATATTTCTGAGTTGAAGCAGGTATTAGCCAAACTATTGAAATTCAGATTAACTTAACAATTAACTGAAGTTAAAATAAGGTCAATTAATCAGATCGAAATATGATTTTTGATATAAACTGATTACAGGAAACTTCTAGAGGGAAATAATCTGCACATTCAGTCATTTTTAAGCTTTTTCAACAGAATTTCTGATGAATTGATTACAGTTCAGGAAAAATTTGAAAAATAAAGAGGCAAACATTTTTTAAATAAAAAAAGATGAAAATTTTTCATTGATTCCTTTTAATATGAATCAGACATTTTCTGGTTAAATATGGTCTGTTAAAGAATTGATTTCTAAATCCTGCTGTTAGTTTCTAAAACTAAATGGTTTGGGGCCAAAATCCATTCAGGATCTGTGAACCAGATCCATCAGGTCATGGGGGTCAGGTCTACTTCCTGGTCCCAGAGTCAGTTTCTGGAGCGAATTCCTTAAAACCTGCTGCTTTAAAATCAGGCTAAAACGTATCTACTGAAGCATTTTCTTCAAAACATGTTTTATTTCTTGAATTTGAGCTTTTTTTCCTTTAATTTCTTTAACCATTTTTAAATGTCTTTCATGTGCTTTTTAATGCTTCTTCTGCAGCCTGCTGTGATGCTTTTAATGTTTATTTAAAGCACCAAATTCTGAGATATTATATAAAAGTAAACTGGCTTTACTTTCTTGTTTTTTTTTGTTGTTGTTTTTTTAAACTAAAACTTCTAGATGTTTTTGGTATTCACATTCTTCTGACCTGTACACTTGTACATGTATTTGAGCACTGTTTAATGATGACTGAACTTCCTACACAAAACATTATTTTTCACATCACACTGTTATTCTACAAGGCAAGTGGCAACACTACACCTGCATTCATTTCTTAAAGCATCTCGTAATCAGCTGTCAGTCAGATTGCATGGTGCTAAACTACGGAACAGAAATTTACATTTTCTAGATTCATCCACATTATCCATGTATAAATATAAACTGAAAAAGAAGTTGATTGCAGAACACTTTGACTAAAGTAGAATAAACGGGGAAATAGTTTGATGCATGTTAGATTTTTTACATTGTATTTTTTTTTTAAGCACAATCGTCAAAATTATTCATACCTCCAATTACAGAAAAGGCTAAATTGACAGTAGTAATTCAAATAAGAAACAAGAAACTAATAATGAATGAAAACTTACGAAATTATAATTTAGACAAATAAAAAATTGCTTCTGAATTGTGGTTGGAAATAATAATTAAAAAATAAAAACAAACAAAACTGTCCCAGACACATTAGAGCAGCTTTCCCATGAACAGTGGACCAAAATATCTGTCAACAGATGCAGACGTCTGATTGGACGTTGCAGTAAACACCTGGTTGCAGTGATTGTCTCAAAGTGTTGCTCAACAGAATTTTAGCTTCGAAGCCCCATCATGCTTGTTTACTGTTTTATTTTTTGTGTTTGTTAGTTTTTAGTATTTCTATGCAAAATCAATGTAATGATTTTCATAGAATTTTTATTGATTATTACTATTGTAAATTTCAACTTATTTCCCTGACAGCTGATTTTTTTCCTTCTTTAATTTTGGGTATGAATAATTTTAAGAATGACTGTAATTGTATAGTTTTTTGTTTTTTTTTTTTCTTGGGAGGGATGCTTCTACAAGCCTATTTGGCTTCTGCCTCTCACTTGGACATTTTTCTTTTATCATTGCATAGTATTTTATAGCTTATTTTCTTTTTGCTATTTCATTTTTGTCTCTCCTGTTTTTTGTAAGTTTTTTTTTTTATTGTTCAAAGTAACTTTTATCTCATAATTGTTACTGTTATATGCTTGATAAATAAATCATCTCCAGATGGGTCTTTTACAGTCAAAATTATCCACATCGTCATTAAAGACGGAAAAAAATCAGTCAGTGAAATAATGTTGAGCAAAACTTTGAGGCAATCACTGCAATCAAGTGTTTCTATAACGTCCAATCAGACGTCTTCACCTGTTGACGGGTATTTTGGACCACTGTTCATGAGGAAGGTGCTCTAATTTGTCTGGGACAGTTTTTATTTTTCAAATAATTATTTTCAACCACAATTCAAAAGCAATTATTTATTTTGCTCAATTAAATTTCTGCAAATTTTTATTTATTATTAGTTTCATTAGTTTGTTGTATGAATTACTGTTGTGACTTTAGCCTTTTCTTTAAGTGGAGGGTATGAATAATTTTGAAGATGACTATGCGTTTCCATATTTAAACATAAAACTGCAATGATGAAAACAACGTGAGGACATTTGCTGTTATAATGGTGAAGCTGCTGGTCCCAGTGCTGTCCTCCCAGCAGCGTCCACATCAGTAGATGGCGCTAGAGAGCTGTGATTGGCCCAGAGCGAGTGCAGCGTTACTGTACAACAAACATGTCCACAGCAGCCGAGTCAGAGTCTGAATTCATGTATGAAGATGATGCAGAGGTTGTGATGACGGCTGATTTATGCGTGTTTACTCCAGCACGTCGCTGGTGTCCAGACTCAGGATGACCTCTGACCCCTCTCTTTATCAGACACTGTTTGAGTGCATCGTCAGTCTTCAGGCCTTCTCTGACATACTATTCGTCTTAATGTGTGTTTCAGGTTTTCCTGGAAACGGGTGACCTGAGCTGACTCTTCCTCTCTCTCTCTCTTTCTCCAGCTTTCTCCAACTTTCTCTCCGCACCTTCTGAAGGATTGAAGCTGAGGGAACGACACGTGTAAGTCTGATTTATTTCACTCCCTGTTCTTACTCTTTTCTCAGTCCTCCATCCTGTCTTTCATTTTGCATCCCCTTTTCAGGCTCCAATGTCACCCCTCTTTCCCCCCACCATCCCTTTCTCGTTCCTCACCTCTTTTTCTCCAGTTTTCTTTCATCTGTTTCTGTCCATCGGCTGCACCTGCCTCGTTTCTGCCCCATGTTGCTTTCCCACATTGCACCGCTCCACAGAGGGGTGTGCCACCCTATCTGCAGGGCCCACCCCCCCCCATCGAGGGCATCAAGGAGTGTGTGTGTGTGTGCGTTTCAGAGACATACTGTGTCCCCGTGTAAAGCAGTGTTTTCTGTGTTTGTGTTTAAGCCTCCAGCGGTGGGTATGTCACGACTCCGTGACATTCCAGAGTGTGTTTGCATGTGCAGAGGGCGAAGTACACGGCTCCGTCTGCACATGTATGTTTTCTGCTTGTGTGTAGGCGTGTTCTAAATAAGACGGCAGCGGAGAAACTTTCTGACAGCAGAGAAAAAAACAAAACTGTGTCATTAATATGAAGTTCCCAGTTCTGGCCTGGTCCAGGTTTACCATCAACTCATCACAAATGCATCACTCCTCTCTTTATTTGCTCAATGATGAAGAATTTTCAGCAGTCTTTTAGATGTAGAGATTCCTCAGGAGGATTAGGGGTGGAAAATAAACCGGGGTGCATTTTTCATTCCAGCTGCAAACTGGAATATAAACCAGAAATGATGCATCATCTCACACAAGCATGCACATCATGATACGAGCTCAGCTGGATGAGTCAGAGATACCGAAGCCATCGTGATGATTTTATGAGTGCAGGGTAAGAAAGTCAACTTATTTATTAGTAAGTCAGTTAGTTAGTTAGTTGTCCTAAACAGGATGATGAGAAGCCAGCCGAAAAAAAAAAAAGGGGGGGGGGGGGGATATTTCAACCTCAATACAAATACAGTAAAAAATGTTTTTATTATCATTTTGGTGTTATTTCATTTTCACAGCAGTAAAAAACAAAATTATTCATACCCTTCAATTAAAGACATGACTAAATTCACAATAGTATTTCTTTTTTTTTCTTTTTCTCTCTTCTTTTTTCTTTTTGACACAATAGTATTTCAAATAACAGGAAACTAAAGAAGCCAATAATACATAAAAAATTACAAAATTATAGTTTAGTAATATAAATTATTGTTTTTTGATTGTGGGTGAAAATAATAATTTAAAAAAATTAAACAAAAAAAACTGTCCCAGACACATTAGAGCACCTTTTCCATGAACAGTGGACTGACATACCTGTCAACAGGTGTAGAAGTATTTTTGAATATTTACAGAAAACACCTGTTTGCAGTGATTGACTCAAAGTGTTGCTCAACCAAATTTCAGCCTCAGAGTCCCATCATGCTTTTGTTTTTTGTTTTTAATATATTCTTGGTGAACCACAAAACAAAATCGATGTCACGATGTTCAAAGAATTTTTATTTATTACTACTTTTGTCAATTCAACTTATTTTTTTCCTTCTTTAATTGAAGGGTATGAATTATTTTAAATATGACTGTAGTTAATGAAAAAAAAATTAAATTAAGAACATTTCCACCTTAATACGATTACAGTAAGACAATGTTTTTTATTATTTTGACAATTTCCTCAGCTGTTTATTTCATTTTCACAGCAGTAAAAAATAGATTAAATTTGACAGAGAAAACTTTCACACCTTCAGACTCCAGATTGAGAAAAATAGTCTCAATTTATACAAAAAACTGAGAGAACAACAAAATAAATGATCCTGGAAGTAAGTTGTCCCACAGAGATTGTTTTAACCTTTCAGTCCGTAGTGAAACTTTCCAAAACCATAATTCAACCAATTCTGTTTTTTCCTCTTGGTTGCTAAATTTTAGACAAAAATGCACATTTAAGATAAACAAGTAAGATGATTTGGTTGTGGGGGTGTGGGAATATTTAATGGAAGGCTCTGATACAGAAACCAGCCTGAAATCTGACAAAACAGGAACAATGACGACAGTCAAAACGCACTTTATTTTTCAATTATTTATGAACAAAATGCTTTAAAAGACTAATAATAGTAATAAAAAAAAAAAACAAAACTGGAGGAACCATGAGGATGAGTATGAATGACTTTACCTGAACCATAAACCAAGTGGAAATGTGCTTCAGACGGTTTACGTCATGATTAATGATGATTGATGAGTTTCAGCCATTAAGAAACGAGCCAAACTTGGACTCTTCATCCTCAACAGCAGGGGTTCCCAAACTTTTTGAGCCACGACTCCCAAGATAACATAAGTTATCCCCTGTGATGACTGATTGCTTAATTGTGGAATATATATCAAATGGATCATCCTGTATGTGTAAGGATGGAAAACTGTCAGAATCTTCGTGAACTGGAAGGATAAAGTGGTTTTTGGTAGATTATGTTCACAGCTGGGAAACAAACAAGCATCTGTACGCTGAAAAAAATAGCTTCTCTCATCACGATAATGCCTAATTCTGATTTTTTTATATGGCATGAACAATAATTTAGTTGTTTAGAAGATAGACTTTGGAGGCTCTATAGAAGATGTTTCAGCATTTCAGAAAACGGAGACTGTTAGCGAGTTTTTGAATAATCTGCATGCGCAAAACCGACCTGCTAGATTCACGGCTGCCTCCTTCGGCCACAGACTAACGTGCACGAGGCAATCTGGTGTTTAGCAGACAGCACTTACAGATTCTCCATCATGTCAAACGCAAGTAAACAGATGCCGTCTGAGCGTTGCTAACTGCTAGCAGAATGATGTTAGCTACCTGCTGGAAACGTCAGACGAGTGCGTGCAGCTTCCGGGTCGCAGCATTACGCTCGCCAATCAATCACTCTCATTGATCAGTCTCGCCTATTACTCGTTGAAATGACAAAATCACTCTTACTACGGAAGTAAAAGTGATTGACGAGCTAGTAGACAAATGAAAAAGTTAAGGAACGCAGAGATGATTGGAGGTTTTTTCAGCCCCATTACTTTCACAGCTGATGTATAATAATATTTATATATTTAAAACTTTTAATTAATCACAGCGTCTGGGGTAGTGAACCCAATTTTACCGAATATTGAAAAAAATTGCTGAAAGAAACATCTTTTATAACGCCTTTAACATTAGCACATTCATTTTGACAAACCAATGAAAATCCTAAATTTATTTGAATGTAAGCTGCGCATATTTTTATACAAATGATCCTGGGAACCATAATGGGGGTTGGGACCCCAGTTTGGGAAAAGCAGTTTCCTCAAAATTATTCATACCCTCCAATTAAAGAAGGAAAAAAAATCAGCTGTCCGTGAAATAAGTTTAAATTGACAAAAGTGAAAATAAATAAAAACTCTAGAAATGATAATGACGTTGATTTTAAATCGTGATTTGAAAGAAATATTGAAAACTAACTATATAAAAAAAAAGCATGATGGGGTTTAGAACCTAAAATTTTGTTGAGCAACCTTTTGTGCTCAAAACTGTCACTGTTACAGTTTTGTTTGTTTTTTCTTATTATTTCCAAACACAATTCAGAAGCAATATTTAATTTGATTAAATACATTTTTGTATTTTTTTTATATTATTTTTTATATTATTAGCTTATCAAGTTTCTTATTTGAATTACGATTGTGAATTTAGCTTTCTATTTATTCTGAGGGTATGAATAATTTTGAGGATGACTGAACAGGGTTTCTTGTTGGGGACCTCATGCTTATTTCAGTTAATTTTGTCAGACTTTTAGTCTTCCACGAGTTCATTTGTGATGTTGGAAGATAACCTGCAGGACCAATCATCTTGTGTCCACCCATTCTGATGTCCAGCCTCAAACTGGTGCACAAACAACTTAGTGAGGTTTACTCATAAAAACAATGTTCATAAATCTCAATGATCTTGGTTAGGCTCAGGAAAACATAACCTTATTAAAAGATGTTAAAACGGACCCTCTCACAGCATCCCTTTCATGATACACTGTAAAATGTAACATTGTTTTTAACTGAATATATCTAGTAGATAGAACTTAATTTTAACTCAGTTGTTAGTAATACTAATCTTAAATAAGTTGTAAAAACTGTGGAGGGCAAAATACTGATAACCTGATTTACTTAAGTCGAATCAGTGTAATTAAAATGGGAGGGAGCAGGTTTCCCACAATGCAGTTCACTTCTTTTAACAACAAATGCAGGATTTATAAATAATTTTGGTAGTATAATGTAACTGCTCTCAACTTGTTTATTCATGTATATAATACCTACTATCCAGCAGCTGCTGCACTGCGATGGAGACGTCTGTGGTCTGACATTAGTTCAACCCACCAAGAACCAGTGTCGCAAACTTAGCAATACTTAGCGACATTTCAGACCCGTCTATAGAAAAAAAAGCGCCAAGTGACAAATCTAGCGACTTTTCCTGTGATCGTGGAGACAGATAAAGTTTATATCGCTCCACCTATTCATCGGGTGCTGCCTGCCATCGGCCCCTCCCTCCCTGTTTCCCGGCACTCATTCACTGTTCCCGCTGTCCCTTTGCAGACCGCAGCCCTTCTGAGCTGCTCTGAGATGACCACGCCTTCCCATCCAGATTATTTCCCATGATGCCTTGTGGCACAACTGGGTCTTCTTTGCACCATGACTAAACTGTGTATGTTATCCCTCCACCTTGTGAATCGGGAACTTGGTGTATCAAATGCCAAATATGCTGGGGACCATTAGTTGGTTCTGCGCGTGTGCAATTGTGATTGGCTGTTGCAAAGACGTCATTTAGCGATTGTTGGGCCAACCAAAAGTGACTTCTCTCCCTGAAGTGTTGGCAACAGTGCCCAGAACAAGTCCCTGCTATAAAGCAAGAACACTTCTGAGTTCATTATTACTTAACACTGCAAAAATTCAAATCTTACCAAGTACATTTTCCTAATTTCTAGTTAAAATATCTTATTCACACTCAAGTTACTGTAAGGTGTAATTACCTAAAGCCTGGCATACACTGTGTAACTTTTGGATGTTTTTGAGCCAGTTTTCCGGTTGTGCGACAATTTTGGGGATTGGGCCGACTCTTGGCCAAATCGTGCATCATGCACGATTCGTTCGGACGGGCTCCGGATCAGAAACTGTGGGTCACAAGAAAATCATATCCGTTTGATATTTTGGTCGTCGCTCGTGAGTGAATCGCATGTTGAAGCGGTGCCACGACCAAACTGAAAATTCTTTCCTCAGAGATTTTCACATTTCACATGTGCGGAACAAAAGCAGAAGTAAACCGGAGGGAGCATGGTGATCCGGCGTGTCATCTAGATGGAATTCTCGTTGTAGAACCGACAGACCGTACAGCCCACGTCTGGTCAGTATATCCTCGTCCACACACGACGTCGTCGCCTTTGCTTTTTAGCGAGTTATTAACATAGAAGAGCGCAAATCGCCAAGGCAGCGTATTTTTTGGGGGCGATAACATATTATTGCTGTTGTTGTCAATTTTTTTCTTATTATAAGTCAAAATTAATAAATGAAAAAAAAAGATAGATGTTTTTTTTTTTTTTATTATTATTACTATTATTATTTGAAGTGTGGCCAAGAAGCAAAGTGTGATGTGATGAGATGTTTTGACCAGAAATTAGAGACATGTACCTGGTTTAGGATTTAAGTTTTTGTAGTTTAGGTAAGATGAACTTGAAATCATCAATTTGGTACAAAATAAAACAAAGTTTGCGTGAAGCATCCCATCAACTTTTGGGAAATTAATCACAAGTTTCCTTCACAACCTTATTCACTTACAGCTTAATCAGATTTATCAAGTTCAAAAACATTATACAAACTTAAACCGTTCGAGTTATTTCTACTTAATCACTCATATTAATGTCAACTTAATTTTCTTAAGGCAGCAAGTTTGCACATTTTTTAAAGTAAAGCCAGCTAGTTAGATTTTACAGTGTAGGAATCACAAAAAACTAACATAAAAATGAATAAATAAGCAAATGTCGGACAGGAAAATGGAAAAAAAAAACGAATGAACTGAAATAGGTCTGAAAGCTGGCCTGAAAAATGAGAAAAGTCTGCGGGATCTACCCTGCGGCCTGGCTTCATGTTGTATTTTAACCTCACCGCTCATCTGCTGAGCTACAGCAGAGCCCCTTTCATATCAGACCAGCAGCTCCGCTCATGTCCTCCTCCTGATGTTAACGGGAAACACGAACTCACCAGCCAATAAAAGGTTTTCAGCAGTTTGCCAAATGTTTTTCTTTATATTTATGTATTTATCCTCAATAATTTAAACAGCAGCCGTGTAATTTCCCTTTGGCAATTTATGAAATATTCAAAGGAAGATAAATGGAAAGATACTGCCTCTTGAGGGAAATTCAAAATGACACTGGAACAGTTTTATCTGCTTTCTGTGAGGGATTCGTGGACCAGTTGGTGCTTTCAGAAGTTCTTTCTGCCCCTCATGATGAAGTACTGTACCCTGAAAACCACCGGCCGTCTGTTGGGGGATAAAAGAAAGAAGCAGTGCTTTGCAGGGTCGACAGGCCCTGCGTAACACTTGTCACATGTCGTCAGCGTAATGTGACAAGTGTTACGGGTGTGTTACGGCCGCACTGCTGCCTGCTGCTGCGTATGTGTGCATGTGTGTGTACGCTGATCACCCCAGGGTGAAGGGATTAAGTGTGAGCCAATGCAGTAAAGGTTAGCGCTTGGTCTCTCACTGAGGCCTCTATCACACACACAAATCTGTGAAAAGACAGAGAGAGGGGAGGAGAGAGAGATGACATTATTACGGGCCCACAGCCTCTCCACCCGAGGGATGAGTTTCCACAAAGCTCATCAAGTCGCCAAAGAAAACTGATAAAATCCACACGCAAATCCTCAAGACAGAAGTAATTGGACTAAACTGTAGGATAAAAATATGCAGGAGAAACTTTCTTTCAGGAGTTCAGCTCGCCTCCCTCCCGGCGTAATAACAGACCACAGCTCAGGTTTTGTTTTACTGTACTCGTTTTGTACGGTGGACATTTTGGGATATTTTTGCTCCTCTTCTGAGATATCACAAAATGGCGGACTGGAGGACTGGGAACAGAGGAAACACCAAGGAGGTATGAGCATGTTTCAGTGAGGGAGAGAGAGTGTGTGTGTGTTGGTTATAGTCTGTTTGTCATCACTTCTTGCTGTGAAAGTGGATGTAAAAGCATCTCTCCTTCTTTATGGGCTTGGATCGTTTTCTTGTATCTTGGATCTATTAACGTTTGATTTGATTTATTAAATAGCGAGTTATTTTGGTCTCCTGCCTCGATAAATCAAGTTACAGGAGAGAAAATAACTTCCAAACGCTGCTTTATTCTGCTGTTGCAGGTTCTTCCTTATTGTTGCGTAAGAATGCATTCAGCTGTAAATTGTTGTGGTGAATGACAGAAAAATCTGAGAGTCGTCAGGTTTCAGCCATTTCCTGTGAACTTTAGCTTCTTGGTTGGTTGACAGACAGAAAACATTTTTACATCGACATGAATTGAAACATAAAAATGTAGAAACACGTGAAAACTGTGACGGGAGTCAGAGCTCTAAGAGTTAATAGTTAAAAAAGACGCTAAGTCTAAATGCTCTTTGTTAGGTTTAGGAAAACATAACCTTATTTAAAGATGTAAAACAGACCCTCTAAACCTTTTCCTCTGTTGGAGGATTAGATTTTTTTTTCTGCCAATAGAACAAGTGACATTTTCTTAAGGATTTCTCAAAATAAGACATGTTTAACAGGCATTTGTCTTAAAACAAGTTCTTATATCTCACTGAAATGTTTTCCTTTAGGTGATTATGTCTCATATTGAGTGTGATGAGATACTTTGACTAGAATTTAGAAAAATAAACTTGGTAAGATTTTGAGTTTTTGTAGTGCACATCCTTTCTGTTGTTCCCCCCCCCCCTCCCCTTTTTTTTTTTTTTTAAGCTGTTTTAAAATCATAACTTTATTCTTTCTGCTTGCATATATTTAGTTCAGTTTTTGAGTTATTGTTTCCATTATCTTGAAACATATACATGTCCTTTGGGATTTTACAGTAAATGTCCACTTATATTTTTAAAAATGAATCAACATGATGTGATGGCATGAGCTGGGTGCAAGCCACAACCTCCAGTGGCCAGCAGTGAGGCAAAGGCTGAAATCCAGAAAAGTACGCAAAAATTGTAGTTCTTTCTTCATCCGCTTGGGGCTGGCTGCAAAACAGAGCAAATCCTAGTTGACTTTCATGTTCAAAAGGTTCAAACATAAATACAGCAGGAATAGACATGTTTACGGTACAAAATAAACATGTTTATGGCAGAAATAAACATGTTTACAGCTTGGTTCCAAAAATCATTTTAGGTGTAATACTGTAGGTCAAGTTTAACTTCATGTCAACTGTGAGTGGGTGTTTTTTTTTTTATATATATATATAATTCATCTGTTTAGATCAGGGCTGTCCAATTTGGGGCCCAGGGGCCCACAGCCTATTGTCTTAAATAAAAAAATATATATATATATATATATATATATATATATATATATATATATATATATATATATATATATATATATATATTACATACATACATACAGGTTTGTCTATCAGAGTGAGATGATGCTGTCCAAACTAAAACTTCATACAAAGTAATGTGAAAAACAAATGAATACAATAAAG
This sequence comes from Atherinomorus stipes, assembly GCA_023101725.1. NCBI lineage: Eukaryota > Metazoa > Chordata > Actinopteri > Atheriniformes > Atherinidae > Atherinomorus > Atherinomorus stipes. Next base: position 54,309 of record JALJCO010009923.1, read on the forward strand.
AATAGTGATGTTCATTTTCCACATTACTTTTTATGAGGCTTTATTTTGAACAATTACGCTATAGGCAAAGCATATTTAATATCTTACACTATAACATTAATTTTAGTTTTGGCCCGTGGCCATCCTTCCTGTCATTTTTGGCCCTCCAAAGTAAAAAAAAAACTGGGCACCTCTGGTTAAGATGTCAGTTACTAATGAAATTACACTAATCTGGGGTGTGTTGATTGACAGGTGGCAGACTGGATGCCAGCCAGTGGCTGATGATTGACTCCTTGTTTGCTCTCTGTAAGGTCTCAGTCTGCAGCAGAGTAGCAAAATGGTGGTTTTTAGCAGCTAACAGCAGGTCCAAACATGCCTTACCTTTACCCCCCTCCCGCTTAGGAGGCTAATCTTTGTTAGCTCCTGTTTGTTTTGAGTTAGCTCGGTTAGCATTTAGCCCAGAATAATTGGCTGTCAATCATTTGCCCCGAGGCCGCTTTTTGCCCATTTCAGTATTTTCTGGGAGTGACAACTCAAGCGACACGGCAAGATGGCGACGGTGGGACACGCCCAACTGGCTTCACTTTTAGCTCTTCAGACATGAGCGGTTACTATGTCCATTTTTTTTTTACAGTCTTTGGTTGGGTGCCATGCTCTTTCGATGTATTTGTGCATTTTTGGAGGTGTTACCACTGATGTTGTATGGTGTTTGATTATGCAAATTTGAGTGTTCAGGTGCCTGTTTGTGATTGGTGGCCTGGAAGTGATGCTATAAAAGACACCGCAGCAGATTTCGGGCCATCCATTCTCAGTTCACCCCAACCCCGCCACATCGTTCTGTTGTTTCATTCAAGCACTTGTACAGTAGTTTATATGTCATTGAGGAGCTTGTAGGAGTGAACTGCCGTTTATTTTGATCTCAGTTTTCTCATGTTTATTTTAGTTAGGGAGCGAAGTCTTTGTTATTTGGTTTATTTATTTTCAGACATAAGTTTGGGTAAATAAGGTAGTTTTCTTTCCTTTGTTGTTTTTGGTATTAGTTCACTCTGAAGATAACCATTCCTTTTGTGTAACAATTAATCCACATTTAAAACAAGCTTTAAATAATAAAAACAACAACAACAACAAAAAAACAAATAAGATGCTGAAAACTGTGTGTTGTGGCTGCTTGAGGTCTGACGAGGAAGGATCCTTCATGGTGTGATCCAGCCACCCCTGGTCGTAGCACAGGTGTTATTTTACATAAAGTAACACAGCAAAGGTTCAGGGTTAGAGTAAAGGTACAGGAAAGGGTATTGTTCTTTTCTCTTGGACTTAAAATGCTGTGCAAAGCTACAAAACATGGCTGACCGTGCAGCTCTGCACAATCTGATGACATCAGGAGAGAGGTTTGATGAGTTATTTTGCAGATAGTCTGATTAATGTAATAAAACCTCTGTTCAGATGTCATTCGAGATGCTTTGTGAGTGTGTGTGAATGTGGCCTGTTGTAAGACTGTGAGTGGTCGACAAGGCCAGAAAACTGCTTTATAAATCCATCCAGTTACCAACCCCAGCGACTCAAATGGAGGCTCTTAGACTAAAGCAACAACTTGCAAACAAAGACGAGCGATTTGATAGATTTTACTAGTCTGCATGACAGCTGGCACCTCACTCTCAGTCATGCTGAGTTGGCTTCTGTCTGTAGTTCTGTCAGAATTAATGAACTAGCCTAATTAACTAGAAATTCATGCTTATCACAAACCTGTATGATGCAGTTTAATCCCACCCTTTCATCTTGCTTACATGCTAGCTCTCTGGGAGGTATAGCAGCTACTGGACGTAACTCTAGGAGTGGCCCTCACCATTCCGAGGATAAACTGTGATAACTATGATGGGAGAAAGCAAACCTTACACCGTAACGCTGATAATAAAGGAACCGGACAGCTTAGTCTGGATGTTGAACCCATATCAAACTTTTGATGAAATACCAAAAAGCAGCTGAAGTGCGGCCAGTTTTCCTGGGATGAACGTTTGTTTTGGTATTACTGAACTAATAACCACCCTGAAATAAGGTTTCATCCATGTTTGCTCATTTTGAACTTCATGTTGAACTCCAGATATAAAGTGCTGGTATTTGTCTTTAAACAAGAGTGTTTTCTACCACATCTTCCAAGGTCAGGAGGATGTGCGTTGATGAAAGGCCTGTAACAGCAGTTCTCCTTATGAAGTACACTTAAAGTGGGTAAGACAGGTGAGGAGGCAGTTTTACAGATTATCGACAGAAATCCTTCCTCCCCACACTGCGAAGACTGCTGTGTGCAGACACAATGAAAACAAACATCAAACTGTTCTGACTGAGGATGGTCAGTGAGGGTCTTCATCATCATGAACCCAGCATGGATGAAGACGTCAAAACTGTGAAAGCATCCACATTTTTCTCAACCTGTTTCTTTACAAACTCTCTTTCTAGTGGTAAATGACAAGATGGGCAGCAGATCGACAGAAAATATTTTCCTTTTAACGGACGTGTTTAATATCGGGACGTCAGGATCTTCAAATTAGTCTTTTTTTTTTCTAGTTTTCATTACGGATATAAATATATCAGATTTCATAATAATGCATTTCATAATATACTTCTTCTAGACAAGGTCTATTTTCCTGCTTCCTGTCTGAAATGACATCACCAGAATAAATACAGTATATCTCCACAACTACAAGGGCTGTATAAGCAGGGGTGCACACATCCAGGGCACCAGAGCGGCTACCCTGCAACTTTTAGACCATCCTTTCTCCAGTACACCTGCATCAAATGTGCATGACATACAACTGTGCAGAGGCCTCGTAATGAGCCATTCATTTGATTCAGGTGTGTTGGAGAGTGGGAATCAGGAGAAAGCAGCTCAGCTCATCTAGGAATGAATAAAGTAATCCTAGGAAGAAGTAAAGTTACCCAGGAATGAATAAAGTAATCTTGGAATGAGTAAAGTAATCCTAGGAGTAAGTGATATAGTCTTAGGAATACATAAGGTACTTTTGGAATGAATAACGTAGTCCTAAGTATAAGTAATCTTGGAATAAGTAAATTAGTCCTAGGAATGAGTAAAGCATTCCTAGGGATACATAAAGAACTTTTGAATGAGTAAAGTACTCCTAGGAATACATAAAATACTTCTGGAATGAGTAAAGTAATCCTAGGAATATGTAAAGTTACCTAGGAATGAGTAAAGTAATCCTAGGAGTAAGTGATATAGTCTTAGGAATACATAAGGTACTTTTGGAATGAATAACGTAGTCCTAAGTATAAGTAATCTTGGAATAAGTAAATTAGTCCTAGGAATGAGTAAAGCATTCCTAGGGATACATAAAGAACTTTTTTGAATGAGTAAAGTACTCCTAGGAATACATAAAATACTTCTGGAATGAGTAAAGTAATCCTAGGAATATGTAAAGTTACCTAGGAATGAGTAAAGTAATCTTGGAATGAGAACAGTAATCCTAGGAATGTGTAAAGTAGTCCTAAGAATAAGTAGAGTAATCTTGGAATAAGTAAAGTAGTCTTAGGAATGAGTACAGTAGTCTGAGGAATACATTAAGTACTTTTGGAATGAGTAAAGTAGTCTTAAGAATAAGTAGAGTAATATTGGGATAAGTGAAGTAGTCCTAGGAATGAGTAAAGTAGTCTGAGGAATACATTAAACTCTTTTGGAATGAGTAAAGTAGTCCAAAGAATAAGTAATCTTCAAATAAGTAAAGCAGTCCTAGGAATGAGTAACGTTGCCCTAGGAATACATAAAGTACTCTTGGAATGAGTGAAATTGTCCGAGGAATAAGTCAAGTTACCTAGGAATTAGTTAAGTAATCTTGGAATGAGTAAAGTAATCCAGTAATCCTAGGATCCCAGTGATCCAAATCTGTTCCCCATCAGAATCTGTGTCTGTTCCGGGCTGACATCATGAAATGGGCATAAAACACGTCGAGATTTGTCGAGCGCGTCGGTGGCTCAGTGCAGTCAGCTGTTTTACTTCCGTGTTGGAAATTAGAAGCATAAAAAACTAATATTTAACACCAAATTAGTTCCTGTAGTGGCGAGGGGAACATATTTAGCTTATATACGCCTGTAGTTGACTTTTGGAATGTTTGAAAAGCTTGATAGAGTCCGAGGGACGAGTGAAGTTTTCCCATGAATGAGTTATGATGTAGCTCCTTGAAACCTCTTATTTAGTAATAAGAGGTTTTATAACTGTGAAACTGTCTTGTAAAATGGAAAAAAGAAAACTGCACACAGATGGATGAAATAACAGAGTAATAAATGTGACCTTGTAATATAGAGTATACATGTTGCAGGGGGACTGAATAAACCCTTTCTGAGCTGATGTTTATTATGTTTACTGTTTTCTGTTGGCCTGAAGAGGTCAATGTGCGTCATCTGAATGAAACCAGGTGGTAATGAAGGTAATACCGTTGAGTTAATCAACAGTCACCGTGGCTGTGTGACCCTGTGAAAACTATTTACACAGTGTGAGCCTTTTGTGTAGCAATAACTTTACCAGTGCTTAAATAGAGTTCAAATGTGTGTGTGTGTGTTTATGCGAGTCCACCTGTATCCTTGACCGCTGTGTAAGTAAGCCAGTGTGGGAGTGATTCAAAGCCAAAAGGCCACTTGACTCCACACATTCAATTCCCTCTTCATTAGCAGCCACATTACTTTAGATTAGCAGAAAGTGGACATTTACAGGCGACGCTGCCTGTAATTAAAATTAATTTAAAAAGAAAGACACAAAGAGTCGTAATTACTCCAAGTGTAAAAGGTTTTCTCCTCGGCAACTTCTCTTATCATTTTATTGCTCCATTCTGAGAGAAGAAAATAAAAATGCAAAAGAGAGAGTGGACTTAGTCGGCGGAGGAATTAAGGGCTGGCAGTGGCTCGTTAATGACTTCACCTGATTATTGGGAACGGGAAGTTGCCCGTAAAGGTTGAGTAGTTTACAATGAATTATTTTAATTAGAGTGGATTTGCTCTGATTGAAATTAAATATAAATAGCTTATCACAGCCTCTGTGACTTTCTAAGCTCCCTTCTGTGGCTGAAAGTTTTTTTTTTCTTCCTTTGTAGTTTTTTTCTTTACAAAGAGGACAGAAGAAGGGTTTTTTGAAAACTGACAGGTCTGTGTTTGTTTTTGTTGGTTTGGTCGGTCAAGCTGCCGGTTTTTCTTTGTCTTGGTGTTTGATGCTGGGATAGAAAAGAAAAGATTGAATAAATTAGGGACATGCCTCTGTGTCTATGAGGTGTCTTGAGTAGGTCAACGTTTCTGACATTTCTCAGGTCGTGACTGTTCAGATGATTAATAATACAATGCATTTGCACAGGGGGCAGCGAAAGGAGGTCAGATGTCATGCTTCATTACAGGACGGATGCCCTGATACTTGTCTTTATAACCTGGGGCAGTTTGAATGCAGAAAAAAGCTCCTGGAAGGACGACCAGTCGCTCCTGGCTCTACCATACCAGCGTTTTATCACATTAACCAGAGATGTTCAGTTTAGGCTGTGAAAGGAAATAAACTGAACCAAAATCTACCATTAAACTAACTACAAGGTCATGCTCTTGTCCACATGATTTTATCAATATATCGATACCTGGAGTGGATACTTCAATGCCAACCAGACAAAATATCAGATTCTATACTACTTTGACTATCGAGATGCCACTGTACAGTACATGCTGTTGTTTTCTGAGAGTTTTAGGCAATGAAATTATCTGTGAAACCAGCCAGAGATGATAACTTCTGGGTCACATCATAATAGCCTATCAGATATCATGATAATACTGCTACTTTTAGTGATGATGATATTTTGTTATTTTTCCATGGTTTAACGCGCTGTTGTTGCACATTATGTTGTAGTAAACTTATAATATTACCATTACATATGACATTTGAACCATGTTTGATATTGGCTATTTAATCTGTATCTGATATACAGATATTGTCCAACTCTTAATTTCTGATATCCAATATCAACTGATACCGATATATGCAGAGAACTGTAAGGTTGTATCTCTCATATTTTGATAGAACAACATTCTGCTCCAAAAGCAAAGATCCCAAAATATCCTTAACTCAGCCAGAGGAGTTCATTTTGGACATCTGGCTGCCAGATATCAGATACTAGCAGGTATTAGCCAACATGTGGCTAATTATAATGTTTCTGACAACTTAGTAACTTAACCAACAACTTAAAACCAGACATATTATAAGCAGCTTCAAATCAAGTCAGTCTGTAGCAGCAGCAGCTGCACCGTAGTCACATGTCTCTGAAAGGAATGCTGGGATATGAAGTTCTTCCATAGTTACTGTGAACTACATGCTGGACAGATGGAACAACAAGATCTCACAAAATTTTATTGCGGAACAACGTGAGATTCCATTAGTAAAAATATTGATACGATAAAAGCAATATTTGCGATATTTTCTGATATCACATTTTAATGCCGATATCCACTGATAATATTGATAGGCTGATAAGGAATGCTGGCATATGAACTTCCTCCAAAATGACCAGGGATTTTCCACATCTTGAAATGGCTAATGGAAGAAGATAACTAAATCTCGCAAGATTGCGTGGTTTCATCATGAATCATCGCAAGATTTTGTAGGTAAAAGTATCATTTTTAAAAAACAATGCCAAGATTTTTTTATGTAACATTTTAATGCCAATATTGGCCTTGAATATTACATTTTCCATTGAATAAATTCAAATATTTTTCACCTGAATAAGTTTTTATTTTCATTTTTGTTTAATTTATTCATCGGTACAATTTATTGTTTAAAAAGTATTTCTTTTAGTACTTCTGTTTTCAAGTTTCACTTATTTCACATTACCCTTTCATTCAAGATATGAATGTTAACTGTACAATCGTGATTTTCCATTACGGGACAAAAAGCATTGGTGTTGGTATCAATATCAATGAAAACGTACCATAAACTACTATTATCGTATTGACAGGAATAATTCTGGTATGGCCCAGTATAATGTAGCTCTGACAGTCATGGATATTGTAGGCGCTCAGAGCAGATAATCAGTACATCTCTCCCCACATAAGAGTTTGGAATTTTAACCAAGTTCATAGGTTTTAGAGATAGAAAGCCTTTTTTAAACGACTCTGTAAGGAATGTTAATGGGCTCAGTGCCGTCTACATTTATGCTCTCATATTTTCAGACAAGGTCTCTCTGAGCTCACCTCATTTTTCATTTTGCTTTACAGAACACTGAATGACTACCTGCTCTAAGAATATTAATTCATTCATCCATTTTATTTTCTGCCTAACCCATGAATCCGGTGTGTTCTCATGGATCAAAAACACCAACCCTGACTCTTAAGGTGACCCCATGCTGTGGCCTCATGTGGTGTGTACTCAAGGCCGACATATAGTATCATCGAAGTGTACTACAGAAGGTGAAATGTCCAGCATTAACTATATTTCTAAAGAAACTTTGCCATTCAACTGAACTATTCAGCAACACATTCTTTTTTTTCATCCTCTACTTCTGCAGATAACATCCACTCATTTTGGTCTCATCTCATTTCTATTTTGACTTGGACAAATGTAATCATTTTAACTTTAAAATTTTCAGTTAATAAACCTCTTCTTTATGAGTTCTTTTTATCTTATAGTTGATCATATTTAATCATATGCACCGTGGGTTTGAGAAGACTGTAATTTCATCTGTGTTGTATGGCTAACATGTGGCACATTTGACAATAAAGTTGACTTTGACTTGACTTTTTTCTATTTTTTTGCTTTGTGTCTGAAATGGCATACCCAAAATTAATTAAGTTTATCTTCACAGCTACAAGGCTGTATGTATGGTCTCTACAGAAAGCTGAGACATACAAGATTACTATATCAGTGTCAGAATCAAGATACTTTATCAGTGGCCACCCTGGTCAAAAAGCTGACAGCCCAGCAAATATATGTTATTATTTATGTCAACATTTATGTACTATTAACACAGGACAGCATGCTTTGTTTATATTTGAATGTCAAAATCTTTATAAGCTACGCTACAGCAGCTGAACTCTGGTAGAGGGAGAGGGCGGGGACTTGATGTGGTGTCTAAAATATTTTCGGACTCAGGATTTTCATAAATACTCGAAGCCAATCTGTGTCTGTGACTTTTATTTTATTTCTCCTTCCACCCTCATATCCCACTTCCTCACATACCCATAGTCATCTCTCAGTGGTATGTGCGCCCTCATCTGTCAAGGGGTGGTACTGCATGTAACATTAAGGGACACCAGTAATACGTAACATTGTAATAATGTCCACTGTACTGTTGTCTACAATGTACATGTTCTGTATTCATGTTTCATGTACTGTAATCAAAAAGAAAACTGCACCTCAGAGCTCATTTCATAGGAGATGTGCAAACTTATCAGCTCCTCACTGTTTCCTTCTTTTCCGTCTGTAGTGTGTTTATGGTGTGTGTCTGGCGCTATCATTATTTTGGCTCTCAGGACATTTTGAGAAAGTGATACAGTTGTTGTATGTCTCCTCATGATAAATAAGATAATATTCCTCATAAAATGCTTCCATGCTTCCAACAAAAATCTCCCGTAGAAACTGTTACTGTAATATGTCCGGATATCTTGCCAACTTTAAACCTATCATATTGCTTGACGGCATCGGCAGGCGCAGGACCCGAGCCGATCTGGTAACCCGAGCACATCTGGTACCGACACGGCCCTCAATGGGCTGACACCACACTACCCCTGTTATGTTTGTTCACATTACAATTGAGGCCATCTTCAGCTATGGTTTTCAGTGTGGGCGAGGCGTCGTAGCAAAGTTTTGTGAAAATCAAAGTTTGTTACACACGGTGTTGTGGCACGCACAGCCAGTAGATGTGTGGAGAACACCCACAATAACTACAGCAAACCAAATCTGAACTCACAGGACTAAAGTACTTGTTCGTGCGTTCATACATTTGTTTTAAATAGGGATGCACCGATCCGATCCTCAGATCGGGATCGGTTCCGATATAGAGAAAAAATCCTAGATCGGTAAATATCGGTAAGGGTAAACATAAGCCGATCCACGGCCCGATCCGTTGGTGCAGATCTATTCAGTGTATTTCTATGCTTCCCCTTTAAGTGACATCACGCGTTGCCGACGCAGCACGTGGAGGCTGTTTGTTTACAAGGCCAGAGTCGCAGCTGTTAGCTGCTAGCAGCTAGCAGGCTGCCGTGTGTTCTGTTGCTGCTCCAACAAGAGTCCTGCGGCGGTTTGGTTTCCACCTTTCACAGGTAAAAATCCCGCGAGTGCCGACAGGTCGCAGAGAAAGTAGGAAATACTGTTAAATCTTTCTGGACAGGACAAGTTTTATCACTACGTGTATCCACCGGCATCCGGTGCAGTGTGGGAGAGGCTAAAAAGAATTTAAAAAAAAATCTCCAATCTCCCTGTTTGGAAATAAGCTCCATGTTAAAACTCTGATTGTTTGTTTATTCAGCTGCTTTTGTCACGGATCTTTAATTTTTATTTTCAAAGTACTACAAAATCGTTTTTAAAAGATGAAATGTCAAGCTAGTGGAGATATTTCTTTTTCTCAATTTCAGCTCCTTTATTTCTTTTAGATTGGATTTTAAATTTCTAATTGCACCGACTGAACCATTTGAAAGAAGTTTTGTTCCTTTTTGTTTTGACATGTTTGACTGAGGAGTAGGGCTTTTGTTTCCCCTCAGTTTCAGCATTTTATTATTTTACATTTATTTAATTGCACTGACTGAATCAGAACGTTTTGTTATATATTTACATATGTGAGCAAGCTTGTGAAGATTGTTAGTTTATTTAAGATTGCTGTGTGTGTGCAGTTGTTAAATAAGTAATTCAGTACATTTATCTCCTTTTTTAAAAACCATGGGAAACAAATTTTTTTAAGCCAAGTCTGATGTTGCCTTGCACAAAAGAAAGATCCCAGTCTGTTTTCACAACGAGGTGTGCAATCAAACAATACCATGCTGTTTTGTTCCCCCATTTCTGTATCGGTATTGGATCGGTATCGGCAGATACTGAAACATCAAATATCGGATCGGATCGGAGCCCAAAAAAGGCGGATCGGTGCATCCCTAGTTTTAAAGGGTTGAAATGAAGGATTGTTGCTCCAGATAATGTCTTACAAAGAGGCCCATTCAGTTTGCCCCCTTTAAATCCATTATTTACGCGGATCTATGACTAATCTAAAAAGCATCCAAAGAAGTCACACCAAAATGTTACCAGTGAGTAAATACACATATCAATTCCTAGAAATAAGGTCCAGAAAAAAAAAAAAAGAAAAAGAACGCAATATATCCTTTAATAACCCTTGTCCAACCTGCATGCTTTTTTCTCTGGTCACCCTGTGGCCACCTCTATAAATACTGTACCTCTGCTGGTGCCCCTGTGCCTCACTGAGCATGATTATGATGGTTAAGAGCAATGAATACGTACAAAAGTATGTGAAAATAGGCTTCAAATCTTTACAAAAATGTACTTTTCTCTGAGCCATCGAGGGCATGTCTGTGGAAAACTGATCAACTGTCACACCAACCAGAAGGATGAAGACTAGAAGAGGAAGACAATCATTGAATCTACCTGTCCCCATTTAGAGGGACAGGTGTTGGTGGTCATCCTCAGCTCTCCCTTTGTAAAATTCTCCACAAAAACAATCCAGTGAGTGCAGACTTGGCAACCCAAGGTCTATGAATGCAACACGGTCTCCCAACAGCCATTGTTCTTTTCAGCCTGGCCCTTTAATCCAGCGAGTGTAGCGCCACTTCTCTAAGCATGCATGCGCGTCCCTCACAGCTGTGATCCACTCTTCATTTCTTTAAAAGCATTTGTCCAAGTTACTCTGCAAATTCTGGTATCCAGTGAGGATGCATTTGCATGATAAAGAGGGGACAGTTGGACAGCTGGAGGTCAGATGGGTTGCTTTGAGGACGAGCTCCAAATAAACGAGACACAAAAGAAGAAAAACCCTAAAACAAACATAAGGAGCTGTCTTCCTGGTAGCTCGGTAGCTTAGTCTGGGATCATTTTCAGTTTTCAGCACATACAATGTAATCCCTGACTTTGCTTTACACAAACTTTAAGTTGTAGCACCCCTGCAAAAAACCTGATAAAAATCTGTTTAGAGCCAGAGCTTTCTGAGACAAGCCACTCAGCTCCAACTGTGTGCCACATCTTATCCGAACCCCCCATCCTCCCACAAAACGTCCCCCTCTGAGAGGTGTGGAGAGGTGCGCCACATCATATACACCATTAACTGTGTGTGTGTGTGTGAGTAAGCAACCCTTAGCCAAGTCTCGTCATTGAAATCTAATGCTTCTGCAACTATATCTGCTGAAATCCACACACACACACACACACACACAAAGGCTGCGCAGCCTGCTCTGTGTAGATAAGCAGTTGAGTTGTGTAGCGAGTGAAGTATACCTACAACTATAAAGAGAGTGAGAGAGGGAGAAAGAGAGATTGATATTTACATATATATTTACCCAGAGAGAAGAAAGAGAGGGACAAGTGAGGCAGAAAGGGGCGAAAGAAAGAGAGAAAGGTGTTTACGATGTTATCTATAAGAGAATATTTACTTCTCAGTGTGATAGAGTTGCCTGCTGCCTCTCAGTGGGACAGAACGCACACAAACACACACCACAAGCTGTCTGCCAGAAGCCACTCGTAACTAATTTTCAGTTGATTTCACACTCTTCTCTCATTGATCAAAAGCCCATTTGATCATGCCGGAATTTAATGTACATTAGTAAAATGATTAGTTTTTCATCAGGAACTGATCAAACATGAACACGAGGTCTTTGTAGATGAAGCAGGTGAAGCCACAGGTTTAAAAGAAGGCTTTGGGGAGGGGCAGCTTTTAGCAATGATCACTATTTAACATAGAAAGACAAACAACTAGAATACCCTGAATATCTAACAGACCCAGTCAAGTTGACATTTACCTGCTAAAACCGGACAAAAGGATACACACTATCAGGTCTGTCGTCGAGTACGGTGTTGGACCCCTTTTCCCTCCAAAACCACTTTGACAGATAACTTTCTTTTTTTCAACCTGGACCGTATTTGTAGGAGTTGATATGTGCATTTCTGTGTTTTCCATTACATTTTTGTATCACTTTGACTCCTTTGGACAATATTTCATTGAGATTCCACCCAACGTATATAACGGGAGTGAAGGGGGGGGGGAAATGAATGGGCCACTATACTGTATAAGGCATTATGTGCTTTTGGACTGTAGGAACCTTTTGGAGTTCCTATAACCTTTTCAGGAACCAGGCCAGTTTTTTGCACATTCAGACACATAGGAACTAGGGACCTCGGACCCCAGTTCCTATAACCTTTGCTCCTTCTCCGAGGCACGGTCTTTTCGGGGTTCCGGTGATTGAACTGGTGAACCACGCCCCTTGCATGATCTCTGCTTCTTCCAGCCCTGCCATATTTAAAGAGTCTCAGCTGTTTACCTGTTAAACTGTTTACCCAGATCGTAATAACAAGAACTATTACAATAGCAATTCATTATTACCAATTAGTTATTCATTATTACCATTAGTACCAATTCATTATTAAATCGATAAATCACGATGGTGCACGTCCCGAATTGATAACTATCTTGAAATGTCCAAAAGCAATTATTTTCATGTTAATTTAATGACCCAAATACAGCTGCAAAGTGTGGCAGTAGAATCTGCAGCTGCCGCCCGGACAGTTTAGTGGATGGACCATCCACTAAAGTTTCAGGTAAATGAATAAAAGAGATGGAATACCCAAATACAGTTGCAAATTGTGTCAGTACAAGCTGCGCCACTTTAGTGAACAAACCCGGCCCGTCCACTAAAGTGTCCGGGCGGACTTCAACGAAAGGTAAACAAGATGTTAATATGGCAGCTTTCCAATGGGGGGCTGTTCCGTTACATGATACATTCGACCGGGAAAGCTGGAAAGTTAGCTTCTATAATAGCTTTGAATAAAAGAGATGAGAAACCTGTTTTGTATTAGATCTGCTGGGGCTTAAATTGACACTGTTGCAACAATTGCGTCACACATGTTTCCTATTTGTCTTAAATTATTATTTTTTGTTTTGTTTGTTTTTCTTGTGTGTGTGTGTGTGTGTGTGTTGAGTTTTAATGTGTTGACACATATAAAGATTTTGTGCAGACCCCAGGAAGAATAGCTTTGGCATACCACAGCTAATGGGGATCTGAAATCAATCAATCAATCAAGGTCCTCCCTCATGTGAGAACGCAAACTGAAGGTGAAGGGTATTTCTTCTAACTAAACTCCGGAAGCGTAGTTATAGGAACTGCGTTCCTAGAACCTCTCTGTCCGAATGTGCCTATTATCTGCAGGAAAACTCCACTTTCTCCATACTCTACAGCCGCAGCACAGCTGACAAGAGCAGCTAGCTAGCCAGACGACAACAAACACCAATCTGTGAAACTCTGAACTCACAGCACAACAGTACTTGTTCGTCCGTTCATTTGTCTTAACGAAGAGGTTTTGATGCAGATAATGACTCATAGACCTGGGTTACATGATGTTTTTTAATTCAGGATTAATTATTCTGAATTAGATAACTTGGAATTAAATTATTCTCCTTTGTGTTTACATGAAAATAATTCTGAATGAAAGTTTAATTCCACTTTGGATTTGGGGGTGGGGAAGGGTTCTGATTGGACAGGGGGTGTACATGACGTATTTATGTCTGTTTACGTCTACCTGGAAGTACAGAGACCCCGGTTCCTGCTCCTTTTTGTTTAGACTAAAACATAAAAAACACATAACACAGATTTTCACTGTATTTTGATTGTAGTTTTGTAGCAGCAGCTCGACACTAACATCCTACTTCATTTATGCTGGCTGGCACGAGTCCAGCGCGTGTTTCACGTTCGCTTCAACAAGCGCCATAGCAACAGGACAAGGAAAGGAGCTTTTCTGGAAGGCTGGAGGGTTTTCCTGATGGTACGGGCATATTCTGAGACACCATAATGCTGGGATACGTTTGGCTTGAACTGTGAATGAGAAACATCGATTTCACTTGTGGTTTGGCCACCACAGAATCAGGACCATAACTTTAGGGTCAAGAGATTTAAAACCTATACCCCTTTCCCACTGACCAAAAAACCTGTTTAAACCCGCAAACAATCAGCTTTTAGTGGCAGTGGAAAAGGCTCACTGACCCGCGTCGTTCCGCATCTAACAACTCAGTAAGCGACTTGGGTTAAAATCACTTTCAAACAGCTCGGCTCCGATCAGCGTGCAGTAGGAACACCGAGTTGACCCGTGAATTTACGTGATAACGTTGGGCTGTACGTGGCTACATTGTGACATTGTGCCAGTCGCGTCTCATATAAAGTAGCAAAAGAACTCTGAACGTCGCCTGTGTTCCATCAGCGCTAGAACATCATCCGCTGGTTGCCTCCATTTTGAGGACGAACAAAGGTGCAACAAGACAGCACGTTGACTGCTGCCTGACTCGCTCTCCATTGTTTACTTTCCTGATTTCTGTCGCACGGATGACATCATCAACGCAAACCCAGCTTGATGGCGTCACCAGACACGCAGCGGGGACAGAGGCCATGCAGCTTGCTAGCTAGTAACCTGTTTTCTTTGGGGGGGGGGGGGGGGTTGTCAATGGGAAGGAGCGAAATGCCAGGTCCATGCGCCTTTGAAAAAAAATGTGTGAACTAATTTCAGTGGGAAAACGGCTTCATTCAGACATGCTAGCTTTCCATGACAACAGAATGAGTAGCTCACGTTTCTTGCAATATAAAACTGCTCAGCATGTATTCTGGTTTCTGTAAAAAAAACCAAGACACTATGTTCAGCTGCTGGTCACTAAAAGCCTGTACACAGTTTAAACATCAGGTTGAAGCAACAAACCAAAACAAGAAGTGATTACTGAGATGTCGGACTACAAACGGGCATTTGATGTTGATATAAATGGCTGGAAATGAAGCTTTAAAGCAGGAAAGAGGAGGCGGTAGTCAGCAGCTTTTCCATCAGTTCTGATTGTATGAAAGATTGTAAACAATTAGCAGATATAGTCATGGTTTCTATGCTCTGGTTAACAAGACATTCAGCCAACAACTGTTTTGAAAGATTGGGTCATATGAAACTAGTCAAAGCATGGTCCTTTTTCACTTATAGTGAGGTTACAGCAATATAACTGGAGGGGAAATAAATGATTGCAGTGATGTTCATAACAGTCTTCATTTTGAATTAAGATATAAAAACTTGTATTATTAAGTTTTGTGAAGGTCAGAAGGAAATGAGCTTGTTTGTTTGGCGCTGAGACAAATATTTTTTTTTATTATTCAACTCTTAATTTAGACTGAACAAAAAAAGGAATTTCCAATTTATTTTCTCATTCTTATAGGAACATGTCAGAAAAAATGTGATGGAAAAATCTAAAGTATTTATTCATTAACATGTGAGTGAAAAGGCCATTTATTTCAGCCCCATCCTTACAGAGAAATATTGTCTGTGAAATTACAGGTAGTTGTGGGTTCATGCAGTGGATGTGGTTTATCCCTGCTGGAAGTAATGGGAGACAACCCTGTGAGTCAGACCTCGCTAAGCCTCTAGATGGAGGGTCTGTGTATCATCTATTCATTTTATATTCAATTATGGATTTGAAATATAAACAAAATAATAATCAGCGTTTTTTGAAAAAAAGTATTCTTTCAGAAACTGAAGACCAAAAACTAAAGTCAGGATTTGATATCAATATTTGGAATAATTAAACTTGAAAAATGACCCATGGACAGAAACTGATTTTTATATTAAATTAGTCGGATTTCTGTAATCTGGAAGTTGCTGTTTCCTGCTGCTTGTGTTGTCCAAGCAGCGATATATTGTCTGGGTTCAGGGTAACAGGGCAGTGGTTCCCAAACAGTTTGAGCCAGAAACCCCAAGACACCCCTGTTGTCGGTGTTTTCTGATTATTCCCTCTGGTTCCATTCTGGTGCCATCCCTGGACCAGAACATCAAATGAATAACTTACTGGTTAACTGGGTGTTACTGTATGTACATTAAAGGCAGGGTGGATGATGTTTTCCAGGAGCATTTTTTACTATACTGCTTAAAGTCTTTTTCACACCCAGATTGCAGACAATTCATTTCATTACATGTTCTAACACAAAAATTTAAAAAAATAATCACCTGTGGAACGTACAGGACTGAAAAAACCCCATCCAATGAAATTTTAACTGCCCGTGCTTATTGATTGAATGATTATATGTCCATGAAACTCAGATGCTGTTTGTCGCCCTCCCACCCAACTCGCCATGAGCGTCTCACAGTGCACATAAACATAGCTGCTATCTGCTCTTATCTATGCAGCTGTTTGTTCTTAAAATCCACTGAAAATAAAAAAAAAAAATGGATGTGGATCAAGTCATGGAGGTGTTGGTGTTTGGAGTGAGAACGTTTTACAGGAGTTAGAGGTGAGAGAAGTATCACTTTTAGGTTCCTCTGCTATTTACCGGGAAGCTAACAAGCTAGCCACTCGGCTGTTCTTGGTTATTTTCGCCGACCACCATCAGCGCACACGCTCTTAGGTTCTGGAGGTGTGGTTTTGGTGGGTGTATTTTTTAAAATGTAGTTTGCTCAAACTGCTTTTCCAGGATCCCCTACCCTGCCTTTAATAGAGAAAAAAGGAAGTTTTTGACACAAAGCATGTCATAGAATAGAATAGAATAGAAATGACTTAATATGTCATTGCACACCAGGTATGTGACAAAATTTCAGGAAAGCTCCCATAAACTGCGGCACATCTAAGATATTATAAACCTCCCTCGACCTTCACTCCATGTCCCACTTGTCTCGTCTCCAAAAAAATAGACGCAAAGTGCAAAAACATTGAGCATAACATCAACATTGTTACCACAAAGTTCTTCATTATGGAACATGTTGAGCTCCGTAGCTGTAAGTTACTCCAGAAGCTGATTCCAGCAAAGTCCAGAGCCATTGCCGGATCCCGGCGAGTGCTCTTGGTAAGGTCTCTGTCTGCAGCAGGGTAGAAAAATGGTGGTTTTTAGCAGCTAAGAGCAATTCCAAACATGCCTTACCTTTAGCCCGCTGCTTAGGAGGCTAATTAACCTTTGTTAGCTCCTGTTAGATTCGAGTTAGCTTGGTTAGCATTTAGCCCCGAGTACTTTTGCTTTCAATAATCTGCCCTGAGGCCGCTCTTTGCCCATTTTAGTATTTTCCGGGAGTGACGACACATGCGACACGGCAAGATGGCGACGGCAGGAAGTGCCCAACTGGCTTCACTTTCAGATCCTCAGACTTGACTGAATACTACATCCATTGTTTTTTTAACAGTCTTTGGTGGGAACGCAGCGTAAAGTCAACATATCCGTACCAAAATCCACCTGCCCTGACCCAGACCTGCAGGTAGAAACGGGGCTTAAGATACACGCTGCTGCTATTGGTCACTGGTTGTGACCTTTTACAGGAGGGAGGGCCACAGTCTCCCAGAAGAGGGAGGAGGCGTGAGTCACATGAACGTATATGAACATTTGGCTGAATCGGCTTGTAAACATGATGCTGGAGATCAACACGATCAGTGTGTGATGTCATGCTACACTCCAGATAAATATACTCACCTGGTTCTTTATTTTTCACTTAGTGCACCTTTTAAATGTATCATCCTGCCGCCAAAATCATCTTGATTTTTTATTATTTCAATTTCTGAAAGAATAAAGAAAAACCAGCTGATTATTTCTGATTGTGAAGTGAATATAAATGAACAAGTGATACAGAAGACAGAGATGAAGTGTAAAATGTTTGTTTCAGTCAGTTTTCATATTCTTCATGTTTTATTTCTTAGAAACGCCTGACTTTTTGTGCGGGTCATTTTTGACAGCACATATGATTGAAACGGAGGAAACACGGTGTGCCACTGGAAAATGATAACAAGCACACAGCAAATATGAAGCTGGGCTCAGCTTTAAAACTTTGACATCTGTGGGGAATTTTTGCCTATTGCACTGAATGGATAACACCTTCATTATCCATCTCAGCAGGATCATCCTGACACGTCTTCACTGAGTTTGGAAGTGGTTTGATGAAGCAGGCAGCAGACAGATGCCAGGTGCTCCAGAAGAGCAGCTCTGGTGCAAGCAAAACCTTCTTCAAGGAGAACAGATTTCCATTTGTTTGCAGTTTATGTATCTCCATTTGGTAAATCTGATTTGAAGCAAGACAGAATAAACTTTGTTCGCTGTGTGCAGCACGTCTGCTGGTTCGTGTATCCCTCACTGAGGCTGACGCTATTCTTGTAAAACTACGATACTTGAAAGTCTGTTTTGAATTTTCCTACAGTCAGATGATTGTACAGGATGGTTGTTGATGTTTTAAAAAAAGATTGTGGAAGCTTTTCAAAGCCTTTCAGTCTCTGCAGGCAGCAGGAGATGAAATGAAGAGAAAAATACTTTATTCTTTATTTATTCCCCTGAGGAAAATTATAATATTGTGGCAGGTTTTTTTTTTTTCTGTTAAAAAATAATAATTCATTATGAATTGATGGTCTAAGTCTTTGTCCCTGGGGACGATGTCTGCAGGTAGGAATGACGTCCAGCACCTTTCTTGTAAGAACCGAATTTGGGAAAAACCCTTCAGAAAACAGGTCTGTAGGCATTTTGGAGTAAAAGTGTTTACTTGGTTATTCTTGTAGTATTTTTTGGTACTGAATCCATTTCTGCCAGATGTCAAGCTGTAAAAGTTACAGTTTAGTCATAATTATTGATGAATTAGCATAACGATTATTTGCCCAATGTTGGAAAATGGTATAGCCATTTTCAAAGTTGTGAATATTCTATACATGGTTGTTTGGTGTCATTGTAAGGGGGACATCCAGGGCTTTCAATTAAGCCCAAAGTTGTAGCTTTCTGACAAACACAGAGGTCACATGACTGCTTTAAACCATACATTTATTTATTTTTTCTGTCTTGCAGTCAACATGGAGAAGCCTCTGACTGAACAGTCCTGATTGTGTTGTGTAGAGCAGTAGTTTTCAAAGTGGGGGTCAGGACCCCTGTGTGGGTCACATGATGATTTCAAGGGGGTCGCCAGATCATTGTGAAAAAAACAAGCCAAAACAAAAACAAAGGCAACATTTATCAAATATATTGGAAATTGTTGGAGCTATTAATATTAACACATTATTGCAAATTAATCTGTGAAATAACACATTAATTTCTTAATTATTGCATAAATAACTCAGTTGTTATTAGAGGTATAAATTACTTGTTTTATCACGATTACATTAATACAGCAGATAGTGATTTCATGTTTTATATCTTAAATTCAGTCACAATACGATTTCGACTGAATTTGATTTAAGATCTAGCGATCGATGTGAAACGTTATGAAACAGTATTACAGGTAATTAACAAGGTTATTGTTTTCTTAACATAACCGTTTGCTCCTGCTTACTTGAAAGTGCATCTCCCTGTCTCATATCTATCCACTGCCCAACGATAAATTGTGTGTTTTTTAAAAATAGCAACATGAGAATTTCCACTCAGGCAGAAAACATGTCAGAAGAACTTCAAAATAAAGCTATTTTCAAAATAAAAGTAGGTTTGATATAGATCTTTGACCAATTTAGGATCAATACTATATCGATTGATGTATTGTTACACCCCTTGTTATTACCAACACCATGTTACAAATCCGAATTTGGCATTATCTCAGCGAGTTAAGCTGATTTTGAGCATCTACTAGAAAACATTTATTATTATTATATATAATATATATTATATACTATTAATGAAGGTTTTGAAGCAAAAAAGTGCTGTTCTAAAAATCCCAATTTGACCCGATTTTGGTGTGAAAAGCTGAATTTTGGCATTTAGGGGCTTTTTCTTCAGCTGTTATCATAATCTACCAAAATTCACCTTAGCCTCATTATTTATGAAGATACAGTTTCCAAGCCTCGCATGAACAGGATGACTGGTGGTGAGCAAGCAAAGGACTGGTTGCCAGATGATGCCTGCTCTACCATCGGACCTGAACACAGGATGCCACATTTAGCCCTATATTCAGATGGCATCCAGGACCTGGCTGAATCCTGATCCGTCCAGTACAATCTCTTTACTCGCTAAAAAGTGCCAGTCTTAGCTTGTAGCATACCAAAATGGCAGGAAGGAACTGAGCTGAAACCCTTGAAAGTGCCACCAAAATGAAGCAAAATTAAATTAAAACCACAATAACCTTTTAAAAAAAAAATCTGAGAGCCCGTCTTACCTTTTCTGTTTTTTGGTAAAAACCTTTATTCCAGGTGAAGAAATGTTGCTAAGGTCTACTGCTTTGACCGTGTTAGTAATAACTCAAGCAGGTCCAGGTAATTTATTTAAAGACCGTTTATTTCAGCTTGAGTGTTCCCTCCTTCAACAATATACTGTCTTTGGGTTCACTTCCTTCTTGTCATTGTTGTTTCAAAGGTGAATCTGGAAACTAGCCCTCATCTCTCCCGATTAAAGGGGAATTTAGTTTTTGACAACCTGGACCTATTTTCTAGCATGAAATACGTTCATTTACTCACCCAGACAGCTTTGGTGTAACATGAATTCCTTCAGGAGATATTTAGATCCACTCCAGATCATTGTTTGTCCAATATAATGGAAGTGAAGGGGCAATCTCGTGCAGCCTCTAAATAAGGCATTATCTGCCACAAACTCCATCAATTCACCAATGTTTTGTTACGAAATATTAGTCGGACCCCCCCTGTGAGCTTGAAGAAGCTTTTTTTTGTGGTGATCCGTCCTTATTTACAGATATTTTTACTGCGGCAGTTTTGTGACGTCACTATTATGCAACATCATGCAAGTAAATGGGGTGTGCAGAGCTTCACATCAAGCTCTGCACAATTACTTATTGATTGAAGTCAGGTGTGTTGCAGCAGTCTTTCCAGCAGCAACCAAAATGTGAGGGACAGTTTGTTGTCAAGGTCAGACACATTACTCAGGGATGAAGAGAAAAAGTTCCCATCACATCATCCTAACATCAGATAAAGACCCTAATACAGACCGTTGACTTTTCAATTTGAGAAGTTTTGATTAACATTCCTGAAACAGAAAAGCAGTAAGCAGTTGCCTTTGAAAGGCACCAGCACTCGATATCGGCTGATATTGAAGGGGGAAAAAAAAAAACAATGCGATTTCTCATATGAGAGGATTTCAAAAACTGGTTTTTAAAACTCGGTTAAGAGGTAATCTAAAAATCGGCCATGTCAGCCCCAATATAAATAACCGATATATAGTAGGTGTTGTTTGGTTGTGAACCTGAAGAATGCATTTTTTTGTCTGCTTTTCTATTTATCGAACTGGTGGGGGATGGGAACAGCATCAGGCCACTCCCACCGTGTAACATTTAGACGTCTCCGGTAACTACTGGATCTGCAGCAGACGCAGCAGAGGTATGTTTCTAATTCTGCACAAGGAATGACTATTACATCATTTCAGCTTTAATATCAGTTATCGGCCAAATGAGTTGTAAAATATCAGCATATTAGGTATCAGCCAAAAATCCAATATGCATTCCAAACCAGCAGTAATCCCCCTCAACAGCATCCTGCTCCAGCCAATAAAACCGCACCGATCAGGGATGTCATTTACAACGTACCTGTATATTTGTGTGTGTGTGTCAGTGTCTGAGTGCATGTGTGTGTGTGAAAATGTGGATAAACAAAGTTCCCAGCGGCAGATATTTTGGATTTAGGTCTGAATGTCAGGCAAACTGAGCAAAGGTATAAATGGGAGTAAATAAAGCCTCCACTTCCAGTCTGATGTTGAATTAGGGGTTTTGTTTTGTTTTAAGTGTGTGGTGTGTGTGTAAAACTAAATGTTCCTGTCTGTTTAAACAGATCTCACAAAGCTCTGCACAAGATAAACAATAATTTATAAAGCTGAACCATCAACAACATGCAGGCATTCAGAGAAATTTGGCAAAATGACAGTTTTATCTGCTCAACAACAAACTGCTCATTTTAGACAGCGGAGACGAAGCAGGACTCCCCCAAGTTTGTTTGTTGACGCAGAAACTTTTAAATGGTGACTTCTTGACTTTACATTTATCAGGTAAATGTTCATCAGTTTAATCATGACTGTCAGAGGAAAATAAAGCAGAAATTAGATGATGAAGTAGTAGTAGACGGTGTTTATCTCAGTACTTCCCTCCTTCCTCACACTCTTTCTGTATCCGCTGGTTATTTTTCACCCCATTTAAGCTAGGTTTATCCTTTTCTTTTCTCTTTTAAATCACAGTTTCTACACTTGTCTGTCTTCCCGGCCCCACAGTTCCCTGTGTCCTGAAGTAAAAGGCTGGTACACGTCTGTCAGTACTGAATGACTGATTGCAGTTGAGGACAGAGGTGGCTGTTCATCATATCACTTCCACTTACTGTATATTCAGTCAACTCAGCAGCACCTCATTTTGCTTACTTTTCTTTTTCTTTTGCTTCTTTATTTTTCTTTGCTCTGATTATTCTTATTCTTTAACTCATGTTTTAACTTGTTTTTTTCTCTCTGGTTTAAGTTTCAACCATTCCAGTCCCCTTTTTTGTCTTTAGCTGTGTCTCAAACCGCGCACTTGTTCGAGTGCACTGGATTCAGTGCGTAGTACATACTGTGTACTTTGTCTGTAGTGCACTCTAATGTCACTAAATGCTGACCTGAATAGAGCTCTGCACTTACCGGAAGTGATGGATCAGCATTGCACGCTAACCTGAGCTAACGCTACTGAGCGGGTATAACCGCAGCCTCAAACAAATGACCAGATCATAACTGTCATTAGGGACTGAACAGCTTGGTAGCATGCTACATATACATTAGTAATTATTTCTTAATGATTTTATCAAAATTACTTACATCAGTACTATACAACCTCCGCTGCAGCAGGTGTCACCACCGCTCCATTCACCGCCATTATTCAGCTCTGAAAACAGTTTAAAAGTCTTGCCTCTCTGCTACATCGGCGAGATGGCGTCCGTTTTGTGCGAGTAGTGTGCTTCGCTCTGCACTACATTTTAGATTGGTTTTAGGGCAGCATCCGGTTATTTTCAGAGCACTGAAGTTTAGTTGGAACCGCATTTGTACTCAAAAGTCATGTACCACCTAGTGCAAGTGCACGGATTGAGACAGACCCATGTAAACTATATGAAAGGTGTCATAACCCAGTGTTTTGCATACATTATCCTTATTGAATTATCTTCAGATGAATTTTTAATTATAGTTGGGTGGAAGGAAAATTTAATGAGCTCAGTTTTACCTCTTTTTATCCCCAACTTTTGTTTGTCGCGAGAATACACACAAGAATCAGACCTGTCTGTAGAGAAAATCAAACAAGTGGAGTCCATCCATTCATTTCCATTTTGTTGGTGTGTCACACCAGCTCATACCATCTGGCCCTTTTGTTGTGGAGGTGAACTGGTGGGGTATTGGTGAGATAAGATTCAAATGCACCTAATGTAATGCATGTATCAAAGACTGTAACCAAGGTCCAGAGACCTGGTCAGTTAAAGACAAATTCAAAGGCTGTTTTTCTGTGTTGCGCCATCCTGCAGTGCCGCCATTATTGAGGTGTTCAGTCCTAATGATCAGAAGTGGGTAGTAGCTACGTAAATTACATTTACTTGAGTACATCTTTACATCAATTGTACTTTTAAGAGTAAATTTATTACGGTATACTTTTTACTTTCACTCAAGTATATTTATGTGGATGAAACGCTACTTCTACTCCATTCCAACGGCATACATTCCACTCGTTACTTTTACTTTTGGTCGTATAAGTGCACAAAAGTTTTGTTTTGTTAGAGACACACATAAACATCTTACTTAACAACATAGCTTGCTGTTGGCTACGTCACGTTACGAGATACGTTTCACTACGTATCACCAGCCACGTATCGCCAGGTAATAATACAATTAACTTGAATGTATACTTCTCAAAGCACCCAAGGATAATGTACAGGCAGATAAAACGGATAGTCACGAGATGGTGCGGCGCCGGTTCGGTAAAGGAACAGAGTTAGCATCAAGCTTGAGCACAAAAACAAAAGGGTTAAGTCTACATGAAGACTGAGACAATAGTGTGTGGTTCAGAAGTCGACAGACAAAGGTTGTGGAACATTCCTGGCTGCACAGTGAAGCTACGTTTGCCTTCCAGACAGCATAAAAGATCAGTCGTGCCATGTGCTGTCACCTGTGTCGTCCAAACAAGCTGACATGTCAGCTGCAGAAAATCTGCCTCAAAATTGTGTTGTGAAGTTTTAATAAGCTGAGTTTGTGGATGTTTGTAAAAGTTTCGTTGGTTATCTTTACAACAGTTTCAGTTTTTGTAGGTTGTAAAAGTAAATAAGCAGACACAAACCTACATCCCATCCTGGTGTCACGTGACCAGGCTTGCTCGCGAAAACGATCCTGCATCATACATGTGTCTGTGGTAGAATGTGAACTTTAATCAACTTGTTTTTACGTGGTTTACTTAGCGTTTTTCTTAGAAAAATATTATCCTGGACTGCAGTTAAGTTGGCAGCCTCTGTGTCTCGGCTGGAAACGGACACAAAACATCACTGATACTCTGCATACAGTCTGCATCTGTCTGCATACAGAGACACTCATTTAGAACACAAAGTGACTGAATACGGTGTATTTTGATGGCAAACAGGAGTAACACATGCAGACAGATAGTCAGCAGATCTTCAGTCAATCGTTGTGTTCATGTGTCCTTTGCTAGACTCTGGTCTGGAATCTGGTCTCAGAAGTTTTCTCATAAAAGACCCCAACAGCCAAAAAACAGTGTTATGAAAATAGTATTTTATTCAGTGTGGTGAATGTCTTTATTTATGTTCATTTTAAAAAAATTAAAATTATTTAATTCATTGCCATCTAATTTAAAATAAATCTGATATTACTCAGAAATTACTCACTACTGGAGTAGTTTTTCCAGTGAGTACTTTTTTACTTTTGATTAATTAAGTTATTATTTGGATGACTACTTTTTACTTCTACTTGAATCATATTTTTCTAAAGTAACAATACTTTTACTTGAGTATAATTTTTGGCTACTCTACCCACCTCTGCTAACGATCTTGTATCTGCCAACATGGACAGCTGCATGATATGCTGCAATTACGTGAATACTGCCATTTCAAAGCAGGTCATTGAATGAAAGTTTTTTTTTTAAATGCAATGAGCTACTTTTGATTTATTATTGATTTATTCTTATTTTATTTTTTTTTTTATTATTTTTTGATTTAGTATAGCCATTAACAATGTGATTAATTGTGACTGCAGGAAATGATGTGATTAATCATGAATAATTGCAGAAAATGATGTGCTTCATTAATTGCAAAAAAGGTGCAATTTGTGGTAGGAGAAAGAGTGTTAACACATAAAGTTTTTATTATTCAAAGAAAATGATGCGATTATTGTGATGAATTGCAGAAAATATTTAATTGTGATTGATCACAGAAAAATTGATTGTGATTAATCAGAAAATGATATGATTGTCATTAATTGCAGAAAATGATGTGATGTTGTGATTAATCGAAGAAAATGATGCAATTAATTGCAGAAAATGATGATTAATTGTTTCATTAATTGCAAAAAACATGTGATTTAATTGTGATTAATCACAGAAAAATGATGCGATTAATCGTGATTACTTACAGAAAACAATGTGATTTGTTGTGATCAAACACAGAAAATTGTGATTAATTATGTTTAAAATTGTAAGTGTTGCCTAGCTCTACATGCTATATTTTAGTTAGTCTGTTAATTGGATGTAAACATCCCATAATATGACATTACTCATATGAAAACTTGCATTGACATTAGTGATTAGTCATGTGTAGAACATGCTGAATGGACCATATATGGTCACAGCCAGCACACGTGGAAACATGAGAGTAATGGGCAGCCAGTGAGGTGCCAGCAGACATGAGGGGTACGTCGTCTTGCTCAAGGGCACTTTGAACGTGAGCACGTTGGAAATCAAACCAGGGATCAAGGTTGACAACCATGGCACAGAGGTAATGCGTTTGTAAATCTGCGTAATTGGAAGTATATAAATTCTTGATACTGAAAAGAAATAATAGCTCTACAGTTGAGAGCTCTGGTATAACAACTGCTAATTCCAGGTCTTCCTAAAGCTCTCCACAGGTGTTTCTTTGCTCCTTGACAACTCTTCTGGCAATTGTTTTCACTCCTCTGTGAGAAATCTTGTATCCAGCACCCTTATCATTTTTTTCTCCTCTTTTTCCTCAAATTTTCCAGTCTGCGTGTAGTGGTACCTACTGTGTTTTTGTTCAGTGCACAAATTATGTCCAACTAGTCAGTGAAATGGACCAGTGTTAAGTTTACAGATGGCAACTCCAGAAATTGGAGTAATGCTTTAATTACCATGAGATGAATTTACAGTATAAACATGCATGCAGATGTGTTCATGGACCTCTATCCTGGTGGTTGAGCCTGCCTTTCCTCATAAGGAGGGATTGACATCAGGTGTGAGGCTTGATGAGCTCCAGCTGTGGGAAACTTGACTCTGATGGTGCTCGCTTCTAGGAGATTTGGGCTTCTTGATTTGGATTAGAAGGATTATATTCTGGAAAAAAAATGGATAATTTCATTTGTAACTTTTTGGATTATGTTGCATACTAACAGACACCGTTACATTACGTCCTTGGCAGAAGTAAGTTACATAAACCTAATGTATGGATACTGGCATCATTATCGGGACATCCCTTTTTTTTTCCTCAAGCACCGCTCCACCGGTGTAACAGTCCGGATCTGCTCTATTTATGAGAATTATAATCAGCAGGTTTGGCCTTCAAAATGAGCGACTGGTGTTTTCCATGGACAGACAGGCCTGGGAAAGGGTCAAATCCTCAGTTCAAACCTTCATGCCAAATCAGTCTCTCCCTTTTTCTTCTCCTTCTTTATTCCATCCTTCCTTCTTCCCAAACATTAATTTCCACTTCCTGTCTTCTCCTGATTCAGCTGCGACGTCTCAGACTCGTGTAATTGTGGATGCAGAAGCGTCGTTTTGTTAGCAGCCATGTTTCCGGTGCAACCTTGTCAGCGTTCAGCAGGTGTTGAACAGCAGCAGCTGTCCTGCTGGATCAATACTGACGGCAGGACAACCGGGGATTAAATATCGCTGCCTTCTTTTTTTTTTCTTTTTTTTACAACACTAATTTAATGCAAATATAATGCTAATGTGGGAGCAGCAGGGAGTGCTGAGGGAGCCAGGAGGTTTCATGATGTAAAACGAAGAAAATGGGGGGAAGAAGTCATTTTTGGTGAAGAATCAGCAAAGAAAAACAGAAACATGGAGTTACTTGTCTGTGATGATGATTTTGCTTCAGTGGAACATGCTGTTGTGTTTCCTGCTCTGTCAGTTGTTTATCTGCATGCAGATTAAACATTTTTAAGTCTGTTTGTTGTGGATATTTTGAAATCCTTGCTTTGGTTTACGTGTTTCTTGACTTCTACGCACATAAAATCATTGCAGATAATTTCCTTTAAAGGCGACAGAGGTGAAGAAGCCGGTTTAAAAACATCCCACGGATGAGAGTTCACACATCAACGTAAGTTTGGCACACAGGTTTGCTAATTATTCACAAATGGAAATTTGGCATATGTGCTAATTATTAGTGCTTTTAGCAACACTACTATCAGGGAATTAGCATAATGTCTCCCTGGTGGCCATTTTTAAAATGGCTGCCAAAACGACTTGAGGGTTGTTTAAAATGATGGTAATTAAACTTCACACAGTGTAATCAGCATGATGGACGACGTTTAATGGAAGCTGGTGACTCAATACGCTGAAACTCTGAGAAGCAAAGATACCTGAAAATAATCTGGATGATTTTACACAGGCAGCGCCGCTGCATGCCCACCTGCTGCTGCAGGAAAGCAGCACCTGGAACGAGACCAGCAGGTTGCATCAGAGAAACAATCAGCTTTTACTCTTTAGAAACATTTCAAATGCACATTTTAAACAAGAAAAATAGAATAAATAAAGGAGCTGAGATCTTAGACAAATGCAGGTTTAATTAAATCAGCCCATTTTTGCCCTGCTGACCCAGCAGGAAGTGGACTGTTACATTTAATCTTTAATATTAGTGATGAATAATTTTAGCTCCAAAATGAGGAGAACAGTTGAAAAATGCTTTAAAATGATGAAATGATGCGACTGGAGGGCTGTTTAATCATTAAATTTTGATTTTCATAAAATTAATCAGGATTTAAATGGTGACTACGTTTACATGAGTTTTATCCCCGAATAAAAGTTAATTCTGTTTTAAGATGACCATGTAAACCCTTAATTCCAAGTGAAAACAATAATTCCGGAATAAAAAAACGTAATCTGAAGTGGTTGGTTTATTCCTCTTAATAATGACTAAAATAACTTTCCTGTCATGTAGATCTTTTTGTCCGCTCTAAGTTCCTGTCATTCTGCGCATGCTTCTTCCCTTGTCCTGTTGTAATGATGCTTGTCGAAGCGCACGTGAAACAAGCATTGGCCTCATGCCAGCCAGCAGAAATGAAGAAGTATGTTCGTGTCAAGCTGCTGCTAGAAAACCACAATCAAAATCCAGTGAAAATCTGTGACGTGGTTTTATTGTAGTTGTCGAAACGAAAAGGAGCAGGAACCGGAGTATGTTTATTTCTGGGTAAACAAAAGGCCTTTTCGCACCAGGATTGATGCGAATAAACGGCACAAAATTGCAAATAATTCGGAGGAGAAATATCAAAGCATTTGTCTATACACACCTGCTCTGACATGAAATTACGAAGATGCAAGAACAAACTGGCATCCGTTATTCCAGAGGAGCAAATGCAGCAGTGACGGAGGGAGAGGCGGCTGCAGGTAAACTTCTGGATGCAGAAAAACAGCTGATCTCACCGTGGAGATGCCAAATGGGGATTTTAGATATAACACCTGTAGCTAATAACCTGGAACGGCTACAAAATGTAGGGAAACACTGCTACTTCAGCTACAATGTTTTCCCCCTCGTTTGCCAAACAAGATGCTGCGACACAAATATGATAACACCTGAACCATAATGACACAGTAGCTGCGACCAAGCCACACCTCTCTCGACCAGCTCTGTGACGGCCAGAGCGCCTTCTCTGATTGGTGGATTGTGTAGCTGTGGGATGTGAATCTTAAGAAAATCGACCTCAGTTCGAAAAAATAAGCATCGCAAAATCGCAACACAGAATTTTGTAACTGATGTGAACGCTCCCGTTGACTTGACATTAATTCAATTAAAGCTTTTGCCGTGCGAATCTTTCGGACAAATATTTGGAGTTGGTGTGTAAAGGCCTTAGTCCAGGACTCGGTCTGATTGGGCTGGAGTTTCTGAAAAATTTCACACCTTTCTTTGCTTCGGTCATTAACTGAAGCGGACCTCACCGCCTGGTTAATACACCATAGTTAAACAACTGCCCACTAGGGGGCGACACTCCCCATTTAACCACTGATGATGATGAAAAAGCAGGAAGAAGAAAAACAGACTCCGTGATTAAAGTGGAAATCTTTCTGCTTCCTACTCCATCTCTGTCTACACATTTACCAGTTGTTTATCGTTGTTGTTTTGACCTCAGCTTCTTCAAACACGCCTTGCCTTGTTTTTCTTCTGACCCAAACGATGATCTACCCCACTTCCTCCTACTTCTTCTTCTCCTTTATTTGTTGACAAACATCACTTCCATTAGGTCCGCTGGATGTCTGTGCGCTGGATAGTCCGATAGTCCGTTTCCAAGTGAACCGCGACCCTCTGCTTTCACAAAGGAGAACAATTTAATTCTGAATTATTAATTCTGAATAATTAATTCCTAATTAAAAAACATTGTGTATCCGGGACCAATGTAATTATACAAAACTGAATTAAATTCGACAAAAGATGCATGATATTTTCCGTCCGATATTAGTATCAACTGATATTGGCTTTAAACTGCATATCTATATTGGCCCAATATCGATCCAATATTGACCGATGTAATTTACCAATATACGTGGCAGGACGAAGCAGGTCATTGGTCAGGGTTCAGGATCACTCGGTGGCATATACAGTACTCACAAAAAGTTAGTAATATTTGGCTTTTTGTATGATGTCTGAATAAACCTAATATCCACGACAACCAGGTGACCTGAATTAGACCTTCTCTAAACTTTTCAATGCACATGTACATTGTTTAATGGTTAAATATTATTGCACATCATGCTGTTCTCCATAAAAATGACAAAGCACACCAAAATACAAAAGTGGTGTCTAAACCATGACTTTACCTTTAAATGTTCTGGTTTAATGACATCTTGTTTCTAAACATCCTCTTCATCATCCTGTTCATGTTTAGACATTCATCAGACCAAGACGACACCGAACACATGAAAAGTTATTGAGTCCTTGTCATTTATATGTTATGTAACAATCCATCATTGTTTTTAGCGTTTCTTTCAATAAATTGTTTGAGATGGAGGAATTACCACATCATAAAAGATCCAACATTCATGATATATTATCGATAAGGTGTGAACATTTGACATTTTACTTAAATTACAACTGAAAGTTGAATATCCTTAGCTTTTCATGAGTAGTGTATGACGGGCGCTGTTTGGTGATGAACCCATGGAATACTGTTTTGTTTGGTGTTCTTTTTAATTTTGCTCAAGATTGTAACAGAATTTTCAGTTTTAATATTGGTATCAGCCATGAGAATGAATAAAATATACTAAATATAAATTAATAAAAAATTATTTAACGATGATATAGTAGAATAAAAAAATTATTTTGCGTTTTTGTTTAAAAAAAATTATTTAGAGAAAAAAGAGAATAAAACTGTCCCAGACAAACTAGAGCACCTTGCTCATGAACAGTGGACCGAAATACCTGTCCTCAAGTGTAGAAGTCTTATTGAACATTACAGAAAACACCTGATTGCAGTGATTGCCTCAAAGGATTGCTGAATGGAATTTATTGTATAGCTGAGGAGCCCCATCATGCTTGAATACTTGTTTTATTTTTTGTATGTTTTTAATATTTCTGTTAAACCACGGTTCCAAATCAGTGTCATGATTTTAAGGCCAGACACTGCAGGCAAATAGGGTAAAAAATGTAACTAACTGGTATCACCATGAAACTTTCCTGGTTTATTCCTCACATTAGGGCTGTCATTTTTCGTATTGCAAGTTTTCTGAAATTGTATGTTTAAATATGCAAATGAGGTGTTATATAGCCAAAAATGGGCTTATTTGCATACATTTCTAGGAAAAAAATCTTAACACTGGATTGAACCAGGTTCAAAGTTTCCTTTGAATTTTGTTCACATATTGAAGCCAAAAGTTTTTACAGAGGGGATTTTGGATATCTTGAGTTATCATTTTACAATTTAGAATATACTGTCAACAACCAGAAAAAAACAATTTTTAGGTATATTTTTGTGATGAAATGATCTTTAAATCAGGCTGTGAATGAGATATCAAAAAAAGGCTTCTGTAAAAACTTTAAGAATACAGTCAGGAGCAAAACTTGAAAGTTTGGTTTCTGTAAGTGCTCCCAAAGTGGAGATTTTATACCCAGAGTAAGAGAAAAACTCATTTTGGGAACACTTACACTTTAGCTGCATTTTGATGGGATTTGGCATCAGACAAAGTGTCATGAAATAAACCCCTAAAATGTTTATTTTGGACGTTTTTTTTACGCTAGTCTGAAAGAAAACATGTTGAAGGAGTGAAAAAACCAAAAATCTCAAAACTGACCAGGTGATGAAAAAACAGGGGTTTTGCCTGTAGTGTCTCCCCTTAATAGTTTTTTAAAATTTACTATTACTTTAGTCAATTTCAGTTTATTTCACTGGCAGCTGATTTTTTCCGTCATTAATGGGAGGGTATGTAAACTTTCAAGCACAACTGGATGAGCCAAGTTCATGTCAGCCTGGTGTCATACCTGCAGCCGTTTAATTTTCCTTTTTTTTTTAAACTCAAGTCATTTTTAATTTTGTTTGTTATCTCTGTGAAATCTCAAAGTAAACATTTCTATTTTTCTGTTTTTGGAAGAGTAATAGAGAAAATGCAAATGCATCATTATCTGTGACTTCATCATAATTACTCATTACTCAATTTTGGAAAAGGCATGAATTTTTATCTATCATACAATATTATCCTAAAGCTGACAAATGAACATGATGAAGATGATTAATTAGATATTTAGTTAATGATTTGGGTCATTCAGAGTTGAAAAGTGAGCACAGCTGATGCCCAGTTGTTTACATGCACGTTATCAGGAGAAACGAGAAAATCAGAAACCTCTGTGTTGGGCCCTGTCTCAACAGCCACACTAAACACTACAGCCCGGTATGAAGTGCACATAAAAGGTTGGCGTGTGCAGGTTACAAGTGTAGGAAAACAGAAGTGATGGTTCTGCATCATCTTGCACCACAAGGTCATTTCATGTCATGTTTCCAGCTGTAAACAGCTTATTTCTGTGCCCAATAAAGAAACTTCATTTTCAGACGTAAACTGAATAAATTTCAGCCATTTCATTCGTTCTTGTAAACTAGATGTTATAAAATTCACACATTTTTTTATGAATAAAAAAATAAATGAAAGGTTAAATTGCTGAACTTATTTATGTAAGGTGGTTGTATGATTTTAAATGCACACACACTAAAAACTGCTGGGTTAAAAAGAGACAGACTAAGTTCTGGGTTATTTCAACCTAGGCTCTGAGGTTGTTGGGTTGTTGCCCCAACTTCTGGGTTAAAATAACCCGTTATAGTCAATTCAATATAACTTCTGGGTCAACTATTCAACCTGAATGTTTGGTAAAAAAAAAAACAAAAAACAAATATTCGGGTTGTTCCAGGTTACAGCAGTGAGTCAAACAGAACCCATGATGGGGTTTTTTCGACCCAGGAGTTTTTAGTGTGCGTGAATGTATTTTTGTTTCTAATATTCTATAACTAAATGTATTATATGTAATAAATTTGCTCGTTTGTGACTGCAGTTGTTATCGCAGAATGCCCATAAATGTCCACATGTCCATAAAGACATGTATGTTTGGTAAGCAGGTCTCTCTTGCAAGGACATTTTAGATCTCAGTAGGACTTACCTGTGTAAATAAAGTTTGAATAAGAACAGATAAAGCTACTTTTATCATTACACCAGTGTTGTTTTCATCAACAATGACGATGATGGAATTGTTTCTTTGACGCGCCTTTTTTTTTTTTTTAAGATAACGAGACAATGACGCCCTAAAAATGCCTCTGATGACTAAAACATGACGTGTATGAATTTTCATTGACGAAACGAGACTGGACGAAAATATGACATGACAGGTCTGTCAAATGCAGGAAATTTCTGCCTGTTGAACATTAATCTGACTGTCAAAAGCTTAAAAATTAGCTGCATCCTCTTCTTGTTTCGTCACTAAAACCTTTTTGAATTTCATCATCTAAAACTAGACTAAAACTTTCAGAGAAATGACTAAAATGTGACCAAAACTACAGTAAGAAGCATTTTCACCAGAATAAGACTGAGACTGAAAGCTTGCTAAATATAGCTGCCAAAAACAACACTGCCTCAAACAAATAACTTTCACATGTTTAAAGCATATTTCCAAGTTTTTACAGCATAGTGAAAAATGAAATGTTTGAATATTTGCATTTGAAAAGAAATTTTCTTCATCCCAGACAGCAGCTCAATCACCAAACAAAATGAAATGAAAAATACTTTAGGAGGGACGGAAATTCAATGTTGGAATAGACTGTAGACTATAATATAACTGTAATATAATTATGTTATACTACATTATACTGCTATACTGTAATATAGACTATAAGTATAATAGACTGTAATAGACTATTAACATCACCATTTTCCACCTTTATGGTTCAAAACGTCAAACGCAGCAATGAATTATGGGCAATATGCCATATGTGTGTATTGAAGGTGCAAAGGGGGCGGGGCAACATCCACTTTGAGCCAAGGAAAGGCAAGTTTATTTGTATAGCACATTTTATTTACAGAACAATTCAAAGTGCTGTACATAAAACATTATAAGCAAAAGGGGAAAAAAACTTAGAAGCATGATTCAAAATTAAAAACATTTAAGATTAAAAAGAGAGAATACAGAGATGTGCAGATTTTAACTTTTGAATAAAATCTACGTAAATGCAGCTGAGAACAGGTGGGTCTTCAACATGGATTTAAATAAACTAAGTGTTTCAGCTGATCTGAGACTTTCTGGGAGTTTGTTCCAGACATGTGGAGCATAGAAGCTGAACGCAGCTTCTCCATGTCTGGTTCTGACTCTGGGAACTGATAAAAAACCGGATCCAGATGACCTGAGGGGTCTAGTAGGTTCATACTGGGTCTCCCAGAAACTTTGAGAATTGGGACACACTACACACTTGAACCCTTCAATGGGAGGGGTGCTTTAGGGGTGCAGGGGTGGGTGTGTGGATGGTGGGACACCGCCTACTGTACTTGTCCATTTTCACAACATGTGATTAGTTCATTAAACCGAGGCTGTCGTTCCTAAATACCTCTGATCCAGTCAGAGCTGAACTGCTGCGGAAACGCTTCTGTAAGCTTTATTTGTTGGTAAGATCCGGACTAGAGCAGCGAGTGTGATGGACGTGTAAAAAGCTGAAGATCACACAGGAAAATAAACAAGGGCTGGGCATTTTAAAAACTGACGTTGCCTTGACATGAAGGTGATGTGGATTCCACGAGGACGGATCATGTTCTGAATTTGTGTCAGACTAATTTTACCCAAACTAAAACTAAAACAAGCAGATGGAGCCTTTTCTGCTCCGGCTCCTCGTCCCTGGAACGGATCCTTTCTCCTTGATGACCTTTGGTCCTGGTTGACATCACTGCAATTAGGTGCTTTCTCAAATATTCAAAAAAATGTCTGGGACAGTGTTGTTTGGTTGTTCTTTTTTTTTTTTTTTCTTAAATCATTTTCACCCACAATTCAAAAACCAATCTTTATTTCACTTAATTATAATTTTGTTAATTTTTATTAATAGTGTCTTTAGTTTCTTGTTTTTTGAATTGCTATTGTGAATTTAGCCTTTTCTTTAATTGGAGGGTATGAATAATTTTGAGGACGGCTCTGTGTCTGTGTGTGTGTGTGTGTATGTATATATATATATATATATATATATATATATATATATATTTCTATATGTATGTGTATATGTATATATGTATGTATATATATATATATATATATGTATGTACATAAAACACATTTTATGTGTTTTTGTACCCTGATTTTAAATGAGTTAATGTTTCTACCATAAATGACTGTTTAAGCCCAACTTTGTACCTAAAAAAAAAAAAAGTCCCTTTTTATTGGGATGTCCGATATTATTGGCTGATATTGGCATAAAAATGTGATATCAGTTTGTTTTTTGTTTTGTTTTTTTGTTTTTTCAGACCAATATTTTCACAAACAAAATCTTGTGAGATCTCATTTAGCAGCGGTCCAGCATGTAGAAAAGTCCCTTATTGTGGAAGAACTTCATATCCCAGCATTCCTTTCAGCGCCATGTGACTACGGTGCAGCTGCTGCTGCTACAGACTGACTTGCTTTGAAGCTGCTTATAATATGTCTGGTTTTAAGTTGCTGGTTAAGTTACCAAGTTGTCAGAAACATTAGAATTAGCCACATGTTGGCTAATACACTCTAAACCCGGATAAGTTGAGATTACTTTAAATATTTGGGGGAACTGGTTGCCCTAAACATTTTAAGTAATGCATAATAAAAAATTGAGTGTATTTTACTTCAACTTTGAGTTCAATGTAGTAGGAAAATTAAGTTGTCATGAATGAGAGTTACTAAGTAGAATGAACTAGAATCGTTTCAGTTTATTGAACTTCTTTTAATCGTGTTAATTGTGACAAAGCCGGAAGTGAATGAAGTTGTGGTGGAAATTGTACACTGTAAAAAATCCCAAGTTGATTCAACTTAAAATAATTTATAACCTTGCTGACTTAAAATTTTAAGTAAGGCCAACAAAATATCTAAGGTAAAGTCAACACACAACTGAGTTTATTCAACTTATAAGACCAAGTTCTCATAGCTTATTAACCAGGAAAGGTTGAATTCCTGCTGAATTTGTATATCCCATGAGCCTTTGTGGTCCAGATATGTTCAGTTTTGAAAATGGCTCGGCCCTCTTTTTGTTCATGCATGCTTTAACTTAAGAACATGAGTTCAATCAATGATGAAGGCCTGAAAAAAAGTCAAGACAACTTACAATTATAAGTTAAACATCTGAAACTCATGAACTTAAAATTTCTCTGTCCAATACTGAGAGTAGAAGTGGAGTTTACAGAAGAAAGCAAGTGGATACAATTTAATAGGGCTGTCTGTTTTTACAGTGTAGGTGATTAATTTAACAAAATTTAGATGAGATGCTTCACACAAACTATTGTTTTTATTTAATTTGTGCCAACATGAGAAGGTCAACTTCATCCTTTAAGTAATTGGTAACGTCAAAATGTTCTTGCTATGTAGCAAAAACTTCTCATGGGTGGGTTTTAGCTGAGACGAATGTCAGACCACAGACGTTTCTGTCATGATGCAGCAGCTGCTGGATAGTAGGTATTATATTCAGGAATAAAGAAAGTTAAAAACAGTCAAATGACACTATCAGCATTGTTTATAAATCCTTCATTTGTGAATTATCTCTAATTTGTTGTCAAAAAAAGTGAACTGCATCGAGGGAAACCTGCTCCCTCACCATCACTAATTTCACTGGAGTGAACTTACAATAGCTCTTTCATTCATACCAGCAGCCATCACCCTAAAGAACAAGACTGACTGACTTATTATATTATTTCATGTTATATTGTTAAAAACAAAAAAGACCCAAAAAACAAATTAATTGAAAAAAAAGTGAGCTTTTTACAATGTTGAATTTCCCTTCTGAGATAAAGTATTTTTCCTTCGTTTCATTCATCCATTCATTCATTGAACTTAAAAGTTGAAGTGTAAAACACATTAGTGTTACTAAAAATTAAAGGGATATTGTGTAAGTTCTCCTGTGTTTTATCCACAAAAACTGATTATTTGGTTCAAAAGTGTTTTTTCATTAATCAGTTATCACTCCCATCAACAAAATGAAGTGCTCCTCTAAGTTCTAAATTTGCCGTTTGTATCATTCATTTACACATCGAGCGGGTCGGCTCGGTGGAGGCTGCCATGTCGTATCGCCATGTTTTTGCGTTCGGGAGAAGTGTGACGGCAGGAAAACACAGAAACTCACCGGACACACCGGAGTTTTCAGCTCAGTTCGAGGTAATGCCTTTGAAAAGTCACCGCGCTGCAGAGGGGGAGAGACTAGCGTCTCACTGATGCTGGGTTCACGTGCAGTCGGGCAGACGGCCGTTAGTAACAAACCAGATGTTATTTTAATCAATAAAGCCGAGCGAAAGACGGTAAAACATGGGTCAGGGAAAACAATACGACATCGCCATGACAACCGAACAGATGTGGACTGATGTCACTGTAACTGACGGACCACGTCTTCACATAGAGGCTGGTGATAACTTTACATGCAGCGGATGTCGTCGGTCTGCCCGGTTTCACGCGAATGCAGCATGAAAAGTACGAGGGAGCTGCTCCCGATTACACAATGTCCCTTTAAGTCAAAATTAAGTTACATCGACGAAATATATTCCAATAAACCAATGTTACATTTACATTTGTGTGATGACCAACACTTAGAAATTTTTGTCCATCAAACTTAAAATTATTCATGCATTTAACTTTTTCTACAAATTAGAGTGCACTCAGTAATTCTTAGTAGTGACCTCAAACTTATTTATTTTATTACATTTTTATCAAATATTTTAAGTAAATCTAAAATCTGGGTTAAGAGTGTAGCTGCAAGTATCTGATATCTGGCAGCCAGATGTCCAGAATGAACTCCTCTGGCTGAGTTAAGGATATTTTGGGATATTTGTTCTTGCAGCAGAATATAGTATCCTGCATATATCAGCATTGGTTGATATCAGGAATTAAGAGTTGGACAACATCGATATATGGGATATCAGTATAAAAAAAAAAGTAACCAATATCGAACATTCCTACTTTTTAGAATACTCATTTACATTTCAGTTCCTTGAAACCTGAATCTGACTCAATGTTGATTTTAAAAAAACAAAAAAAAAAACTACTTCCTCCATCCTGCCTGGAGGCTGTTTGTCCAGTAAATATTCAGAGAAACGCTGCAGTTAGTCGCACCATCACAGCCAGCTGTTCTCTGGTCTCATGAGACGGTTTCTGATCACAGCCACGCTTCACTTGCTTCTAACTTACACGTGGATGTGCAGATGTTATCTGGATAGATGGGGGGGGGGACTAAGCCTCATATCTCTGAAAATTTCCTGACAATGAAGTTAATTTCTCTCCAACTTAACAGCAGTCTTTAGTTCTCGGAGGAAATTACAAGCGTATTTCCATGCAGACAGCCTGCTCAGACACTGATACGCCGCCATCCAGAATGCAGTTAACCACAGTTCAGTTTGTCGTTTTACGAAAGAGGATTTATCGAGAATTAAGACGGCAGAAGCTTCCAAGTCAAACAATCTGTGTAATCTGATAAATGAAAAGAATTCCATCAGCTGGGTTAATGTGTGAATTATGCTGCCGTTTTTCCCGGTTCGCAGACACACTGCTCTGACAGCTGTTTCTGTCACACACACGTCAGCTCACAGTGCAGCGCGTGGAAAGGACCTGGGTGTCATTTAAAGTGAGAAGTGTGCATTTATTCTTTCTGAGCAAGAATGCAGCATCAGCTCCGTCCTCAAACTGTCAGCCAGGCTCAGTTAAAGGCCGAGATTAAAGTGTCCACATGTGAAATAATGTCTTCACGGCTAATAAACGCTTACAGAATTAACATCACGCCAAATAACAGACGCATGATTTTACTTTTTCTGACAGATACATATAAAACACAAATAAATAAATAAAAAATATCCAGTTTAAAAAAAAAACCCACACAGATTGGCCCAGTTTTACAAGAGATAATGCTGAATAAAGAGGCAGTTAATAGAAGGAAGGTGCAGGAGATGTGTATCGTCACACCTTCGAAAACATGTGCACTCAGCCAAGCATTCAGGGCCAAAATAATTACCCTTAAACACCAAAGAAGAAAGTTTAACTTTCTCCCTTCAGGAGCTGCTGTAATGACTACATGACATGGCAATTAAAAGATGATTAAAGATTAGGAGTTTGGGTAATTACACCTTTAACTGAGCTAATGGAGCAATCAGAGAAAATTTGAGATTGTGATTTTTTTTTTTTTCCTTTTTCTTCCTTCCGTATTCAGCTTCCAAGCAGAGTATCTTATATTATCATGAAAAATGAGGCAGAATGAAGGAATATGTGTAATTAGAGGTAAAAATCACTCAGTGCTTTCAGGATTAGTGCTTACACTTTTTTTTTTCTTTTTAAATCCAGATGGGGCAGTTAAAATTTGGATAATCTTGAAGACATTTTCCAAAGTATCCCTCAGAACATATGGACAGACAAGAAAAGGAAAGGTGGACAAAGATGTCAGCCGCAGTCGAGATCAGGCTTTAGCTGGACGTGACTTTGTCACTCGCACACTTACCTCACGTTCACGCTTGTGGATTAGGCCTTGTTCGGTTTAACCTTTTAAAGCTCCATGACAGTGCTGCTAAAGGTTTTATGTCAAAGTCTGGCCTGTAAAACTCTACTTGACAACACACACAAACAGCGAGGCTGGGGCAGGGAGGGGCGCTCACAAAGACATTAATTACCATACTAAACACACAGGTTTTACACACACACATGCATATCCGTGCACTTCTCAGGTTAAGTGGTTTGCTGACATTACAGAACATGTCACTGCGGTGTGGCAAATTTACAAAAGCAGGTAGGGTTGGGGTGGTGGTGGGGGGGGGTTTAGGGACTGTAGCAGGAAACAGGGTTGAAGCTGACGTTGCTTTTAACTGGGAGCTGATAAAGGCAGAGCTAATGTGCTGCTGACATGTTCAATGTGGTTTTAAAGAATTTGAAAGCAGACTTTTTTCTGGCAATAATGCTGCAAATGTGTGTTAAATTTGTCGGCTGATTTTCCAGCAGAAGCAGATGATTTGGCTGCAGGTTTTTTCGTGGGTCACAATGTTCTTTTTCTTCACTAATGCAGAGTGCTGCTCCGAAGGACGAGTTTATCCTTGTTACTTTTATTCTTAAACAGAACCACATTCAGAACAACAAGGAATCCTTTCGGGAATTTCAATAGAAGCAATCCAATGATGGAGCTTTATCTATGCAACCCTTTGTGTCAGTGCCACTGCTTTCATTGTGTTACTAACAAAGTACTGTAGAAAAGTCTTGAGCCATCTCTAATTTCATTATGTTTTGCTTCCAACAATAAAGAAATGCGTTTTGAGCAGATGTTTTTCAGGTTTTATTTTCTAAAATGCTAAAAAAAAAAAAAAAAAAAGCCCGTTATAAAACATATTTCCTTTTGAGGGTTTTTGTAGTTTTGTACCGTATTTTTTTCAAACTCATTGACTGCCAGACATTTTCAGAGCAGAGTGCTCCATATTGCCAAGATTAAGCATTTTCACAGATTTTTGGAGAGCCACAGAACATTGTGTACGATGCCTATGGAAACACCGAATCTACCAAAGGAAAGCTTAGACTTTATTTCATCAGAAAAAAACATTTGTTTTCTAGCTTTTTCTGTTCTTTAGTAATCTGCAGTAGAACATGAGGTAGTTGCAGCAAAAATTCCTGGTTTTCACCAAAAAGCTGAAAAAACTAGCCTTTATGCAGCAATGCACTACAAGTAAAGTAACTTTGATGCCAATATTTTTTACTTTAGTGGCACCTCCAACATCTGAACAGCCTTTTACTTCTATGAAACAACAAAAACAATACTGAGAACAGAGTTTTTTCACCAGCAATATAAGCCACAACAAGTTTGTTTCACAACATTTGACAGAAATGTCTGTCTTTCTATCTCTCCCTCATTCCTTATTTCCATCCAAGTCTGCTTCGCTTACGCCACTCCCCAAACTAAGAACTGTGGAAAAGTTTTGAGCCATCTCTGATTTCATTACGTCTTGCTTCCAAGGTTAAAGAATTCAGTTTTGTGCAGTTGTTTTTTAAGCTTTATTTTCTAAACTGTTAAAAGATCCTGTTATATAGCAAATTCTGTGTTTTTGCCTAGTTTTGTACCATTTTTTAAACTCATTGATTGCCAGATATTTTCAGAACAGAGCGCTCCATATTGCCAACATTTTTAAGCATTTTCACTTATATTTGTAGAGCCACAGAACATTGTGTACTACACTCATGTAAACACAGAATCTACTCAAGGAAAGCTTGGACCAGGGTCCAGTCCTCGAGAGCTACTATCCTGCAGTTTTTAGAAAATACCCTCCCCAACACACCTGAATCAAATGCCTAATTCCCTCATGTGCATGTCATTCAGCTCCGCAGAGGCCTGGTAACGAGGCATTCATTGGATTCAGGTGTGTTGGAGAAGGGATGCAACCAAAATGTCCAGGATAGTAGCTCTTGAGGAATGGACGTGGGCACCCCTGGCTTAGACTGTTCTTTCATCAGAAAAACAAAACATTTGTTTCTAGCTTTTTCTGTTCTTTAGTGATCTGCAGTAGAACATGGGGTAGTTGCAGCAAAATTGCCTGCTTTTCACCAAAAACTGAGAAAACTAGCTTTTTATGCAGCAATGCGCTCTAAGTGGTAAAGTAACTTTGATGCCAATAGTTTCTACAGGAGTGACACTTCCACCATCTGAACAGTTGTTTACTTCTATGAAACAACAAAAACAACACTGAGAAAAGTTTTGATAATTAT
Organism: Atherinomorus stipes; assembly: GCA_023101725.1. Classification (NCBI taxonomy): domain Eukaryota; kingdom Metazoa; phylum Chordata; class Actinopteri; order Atheriniformes; family Atherinidae; genus Atherinomorus; species Atherinomorus stipes. Next base: position 96,212 of record JALJCO010009923.1, read on the forward strand.
TCACTAGCTACAGTATGTAAGCCACAACAAGTTTGTTTCACAACATAACGTTTGACAGAAACGTTATTTTTATTTAAGAAAAAGGCTTGATTTAACTGAATTAAAATAGTATTCTGGCACCTATCAGGGCCTTATTCAGCCCAGCAATAAACAGTAGACAAAAAGAATCTGAAAGTGACTTTGTTAAGACAAGGAAAGCAGCCCAGCAAAGATTTGACACGGGACCAGAGAGATGCAGCTGGCCATTTTCTTAATCAACACTTTACCGAGGCCTCATCAGAAACGGTCTCTATGGAAACATTGCTGCCATTCAGATTGAAGGAAAAGTCAGAGAAATGGCTGAGGAACGCCAAATTACAGGAGAACTGGACTGAAAATCATAGGCAACAGGTCTGATAGAGGGATGAATATTCCTCAGAGGCAGCACAGCAAAAGGCAGCCAAGATTCAAAGAAGAACTTTGTCCTTAAAGAGCCTGGAAAGCTTTTCATGAACAAATGACAGCATGTATCAAAACTTTAATTGGAAAGCCAAAACAGAGGGGAGGGTCTAAAAGGGAGAATTGAGGTTGGGCCAAAGTTTGTCTCTCTGCAGTCCATAGTGTTTGACCAGACTTTTCTTTTTTACAGACATTCAGAGAATAATAACAGACTTGAGTTTGATCTATATTTATTCAATTTAAAAAGGATGGCACATCTTAATGAACATAGATCATGTGTATATGAAGGATATTAGCAAAGCTGATTTTCATTCTAAGTCCCTTGGCTCAATGAAATAACAATAACAAATAAAACAACACTACAAAATTATAAGAATATCAGAAATAACAAAACAGAAATGTAAGGAAATCAAGGTACAGAAAAATAATGAGATAAGAAGAAAACAAGAATGTCATTGATCTCAGACCAGAGGGAGTACCAGATAGATCAGATAGATGGATCCATCATACATTCACACCCCACTCATACTTGGTGATGTGTCAGCTGTCCTGGGGCAGCCGGTGCCAATGGCTCATTCACACATCAGCGATGCCGATACCAGAGGCAAGGAGGGAGACGCATCCTGTCCAAGGACACCACGGCAGATGACTGGGGACAGATATTCAGTCTGCTGGCCATTTTTCCTGTCTGTTTCCAGGGAGCTTGATAGTTTCTGTGTTAGCCAACTGCTGGTTTAATGGTTGAGTCAACCCTCATAATATAAACACTTGGCTGATAAGACTACCCCCCCCCCCCCCCCCCCCCCCACACACACACACACACACACACACACACACACACACACACACACACACGCACGCACGCACGCACACACACACACACACACCACCACCACCACTATCCTCACAAGTCAATATATCTGCAGTCACTTTGTCATCCTCATTGTATTCTCGTGGGCTCTGACTGTAAATGACTTGAGGGGAGATAAGTCTTGTCTAAACAGTTTCCTGTGAACTTGTCAGAGGAATTATTAGTCTCAGTCAGTGTTTCCAGCTGAATTCATTGAACATATATTCCAGCTGCTTGCAGATAAGGCAGATGACTCTATCTGTCCTCAGAGGTCCAGTAAAGTGACTGTCAGTCGAGTCAGTGTTTGCTGTTTCACGCTTGGCCGTGCGATCAGCATTACATGGCACGGAGGGCTGCCACCGCCACGCAGGCCACACCACCTTAATAAGAGTCTGTGCGATAGAATCAATCCAGCATTTTATTTGATATGAGGAGGCATTTGGAGAGAATAGTCCACACATGCTGCAGGATTGCATGGCTATCCTATGTTGAATATTTGCTTTATCGGTATTGTACATATGGGACATTTACTTTATCTCAGTATCGTACATGTTAAAGACACCAAAGAAAGCCACAGAACAAAATCACAGAAAAGGTCGTAAATCAAAGCAGTGGTTGGAACATGGCCTCTGTCTTTACCTTTAAATGAAGAAATTTTTTTTTTTGTTGTTATTAAAGAACAGCTTTATAACACAATGAGCCCAAGACCAAACGGCTGTCTGCTGACGTTTGGAGGTGTCAGATGTTACTTTACTTCCATGACTTTATATAGGAACCATTTTAAGGGAAAACCTACTGTAGGGATGATAGAGGTGTATGCAGAGATCTTAGATTTGGAAATAAATGTACAACTACATTTAAGTTAATTCGACTTGACAAAATCTGTTTTGTTATATATTAAATACTTGAGAAAACTCTGTCCCAGGTATCAGAATGAGACACATTGATTGAAAATGTTTGTTATTGCCACTGTGTAAGTAGTTTTGCTCCGGAGCTTGTGCATCCCTGACTTCCCCATTACCCGGATGAAAGACGACAACATTAGACTGTCAGACCTTGGTGGAAATGGGGTCCCTGGTGTTTACAAATACACCTAGCCTGAATGGAACCTCTCAGCAAGCAAAAAATCTCAGCTAAGCTCATTAAATTCATTTGATCAAGTCGTAGACTTAAGTGCAGAGTGGTAATAACAGGATGATACACCTTACCAACAGGTTCCAAATGGAATCTGCTAACTCCTTCAGTGAAACAAATTGGAATTCAATTGAGTCTGTTTTACATTCAGACTTATTTTAACCTGCACAAACCGGGTGGACATGGTCCCTTTTTACTTCCCTGACTCAGATCTACCCAGTGGAGCAAGGAAACGACTCCAGCCACGTTACAAGATTGAATTTCATGTTTTAGCACACAGTGCCAGATGCTCCCTGAGCTCACTGGTGGGAGTGTCAGCACCCCCCTCCTGTTTACTATGAAGCAGGGACAAACAGAAAAACTTAAGTGAAAAACAGTTTGGAATAAATTCGTTGTGTGATGACAACTCTGTGAGAGGCCATATTTCCTTGCTTGTCACAGCTGGAGAACATGTGTATGCAGCCTCAGTCTTAGAAGGGGGGCATTAGGGTTGTGTTTTTTTTTCCCAGTTTGAGGTGCAGGGCTCCCTTTCAATTTGTGTGTCTGTGTGTGTGTGCTGCTAACAGATGCACACTTGATGTGTTTTTGATTTCTCCAGTCCCATCACCTCTTATAGGTCCGTGTTTGTGTGTTGTGACCACCCGGGAAATGTAAGTTAACAGGTTCTGGAGAGTGCTGATCCCCAGCTCAGGCATTAATGTGAGAATTTAATTAAGGCGACAGTAAAGGAAGCTATTAAAGGTAAGCTGTTAGAAATTAACCAGTCAATCTAACAACGTCTCAATTGAATTTTTGCTGAAGTCCAGCATTCGACTCATCACATCTCATCTTGGCTCTCTACCCCTGACCCCCTGGGTTCAATTTAGACGGGACGCCTTGTGTCTGGATGCCTCTTTGTGCTAGCACTACACAACATAAACATGTACACCGTTATATTAACAAGAATGTAGAACTCAATTTAGGAAGCACTTAAGCGATCCAATTAAAAGTCTTTGGACAAATTTCTGCTCTCCATCCTCTTCCTCCCTTTCTAATAATGAAATAACAGATTCTGCTTCTCTCTCTGCACCTTGTCTTACTAATGAAACAGCTTAAAAAAACTTTTAAATTAACTTTTCCAAAGGTACACACTCAAAAATTGAGGTACCAATTTGTACTTAAAAGGGTACAAAGCTTGTTGCTGGGGGTGTTCCGTTTTGAAAGACATATCTGAACCCTTCAGGCCTGGTCCATTTTTGTACCTTATCAAGCTGTTTGAGTTAATAAAGTACAATTAAATCAATTAAAAATGATGAATAAAAGTCAAGAAAATAGAGATTATGACAACAATCAAAGATGCTAATCATAAATGAATAATTATTATATAAGTATTAGGCCAAATACATATCTAATTATACATGTAATTATTACTCTGATTATTATGAAAATCATAGTATAATTATTGTTATACTACTGTTTAGAAGAGCTGCTATTTATAGTTATAGTACAAGCTACGCACACTTTTCAATGCTGCAGGTATCCTTAGGGTTGAAATAGTACAAATTTGTACTTTATATTACTTTGGACCCTTTTTCATAGTTTAAAGGTACACTTCTGGCCTCATAAAAACCAATATTGTACTTTTGAGAGAACATTTGTAAAAAATGTACCTACAGGTACAGAAATGTTCCTGTCTCATATCTCTATTTTTGAGTGTGAGGGATCTACAGCAGTGTTAAGAATGAGAGCAAGAATGATACAAGCAGTTGACAGACGTCATCGCATCAAACATGGTTGATCATGTGTCATCATGATATTACATTTTGTAGTGTTGTCAAAAAAATATCGTATCATGAAAAAAATTATTTGATATTGCATACCTCTTAAAATATATAATATATAATAAACATATATAAACAGCTATAAAGGAAAGAGAAAGATGGATAGAGTTAATTAATTGTACATTGACATGGATGAACAGTCGTGTTAGTTTACTTTTTGTTTTTGCTTTTCTATTAAAAATGAGATTATCCCTGAATAAACATTAATACATGAAGACTAAAACTTTGACAAAATGCACTGACACTTTCACAGATGAGGAGAAAGAAACCAGATGGAAATATCCAGCAGGAACTGAATAAAATGCAACTTACTTTATTTGCGTGGAGAGGTGGGATGATCTGGGCAGAGATCCAATAAGACTTCATCTCTGTGTGAGGTGAACAGGAAGGCAGACATCTTTAAACCACCTCGGAAGATGCAGTCAGCTCCAATGCGATGAAATGTCAACAGAAAGCGGAAAGCTGACACACAGACACATTCTTTTGTAAAACATCCTGAACAACCACCACAGGTGAAAACATTCCATGTGAAGCAAACAACTCCATGCTAGCTTAGGCATGCTAAAGCTAACGTTGTAACATGGGCTGCAGGAGATGTGGATTTCCATTGTTGTCTTGTTAAAGGAATAGTTCACCCTCAGAATGATGTAACTTTATTTTCCACTTACCCTGATGGTGAGCAAGACTCTGGACCACTTTTTTAATATGTCAAATGCAGCCAGAGATCAGGACGACTCCCCCCCCCCCCCCCCCCCCCCCCCCCCCAATGGAGTTCGCCAGGGTCCGAGCCAAAAAGGTCCATAAAAGTCCACAAAAAATTGTCAATATTCCTCCATACTGCTCGTACCATGTAGTCCAAGTGTCCTGAGTGGATAGCGTCCAGAATTTACTTGAAACTACGCCATTTAGTATATTTTTAGAGTCTAAACAAGACTGCATCGCATGCCCAGCAAGCACGCCGATGCACGTTCACGAAACTACGGAAGCCACGGCAGACGAGATCGCGCGTTCTCTTTTTCTTTTCTTTCTTTTAGATCAATATCCAACCCCTCCTGTGTTTGTCCCGGTTTGTGTAGAGGTCTTGGACTCTTACCACAATGTAAACAGTGAATTTCTTCTTCTGCGCTTGCATTATCGGCAGAGTAGGCTCTGAACGCAGTGGCTTCCGTAGTTTCGTGACCGCGCATGTGCGCGCTTCATGGACGTAAACAATACTCCTTTTTAGACTTTAAAAATATACTAAAGGGCGTTGTTTCAAGTAAATTCTGGACGCTACCCACTCAGGACACTTGGACTACCTGGGACAAGCAGTATGGAGGAATATTGACAATTTTCGTGGACTTTTATGGACCTTTTTGGCTCGGACCCTGGCGAACTCCATTGGGGGGAAACGAGAAGTCGTCTTGATCTCCGGTTGCATTTGACATATTAAAGTGGTCCAGAGTCTTGCTCACCATCAGGGTAAGTGGAAAATAAAGTTAAATCATTCTGAGGGTGAACTATTCCTTTAACACAACTAATTAGAGATGCTAATGAACCACGAAGCTGAGCTGGAGATCAACTGTTGACTTGTCCAAACTGAAGAAATGAAGTCGATGTTACATTAAAGGATAACTTACCTTTTTTTTTCCAACCTGGAGCTTATTTCTAGTAATATATACGTGCATTCACTCACCTGTAAAATTTCTGCATCAGTTTGAGTCCTTCGGAAGATATTACACTGAGTCACCCTTCAGTGTACATCCAGTATACTGTAATAGCAGGGCAGTCACTATAGAAGGCATTACCTGTAGTAAAATGATTTTCGCCAGTACTTTAAGTAGAATGAACGAACGAACGAGTACTATTATCCCATGTGTCCAGATTTAGCTTTCTGTTAGTTATCAGGGTGTTTTTACACATTTTTCAGGACCGCGCGTTCACAACGCGCTCGTCCGTAGTACAGCTGAGAAGAGCAACTCGCTACCCAGACAACAACAAAAACACAATTTGCGAAACTCTGAACTCACAGGACAATAGTACTCATTCGTTCGTTCATTCTACTTATAGCATTGATGAAATCAAGGAGTTTTCTTTTTTTCTTTTGTTTGTCTTCAAGGAGTTTTTGCTGAGTATAATGTCTTATAAAGTGACTGCCCCGTCTCCCCCATTTTACTGGATGAACACCGAAGGGTGACTCAACTTAATAACTTAAATGTCAATAGCTTTATTGGCATGACAAGACAGTGCTTATTTTGCCAAAGGATATAACAATACAATAATATCATACACATATATAATATCAAACAAATATACAATATCAAACAATATCATACAAGCATTCAAATACAGATTGTTTTGATCACAACATACGTATTTACAGGGTTATACAGTTATGTGGTGTTTCCGTGGTCTTCCCTCAGTCTGTGGCAGGAGGACACATACTCAGCTGCAAGTCTGCAGCACTTTGGTTTCTCACCTAAGATATATTTTAATTTCTCCTCATCTGGGAGTGACTCAAATTCTGTACAGTGGTTTTTAAATCTGGGGAAGTACATTTGTCTAATTTCTTTATATTTATCGCAGTGGCGTAGGAAATGTTGCTGTCTCTATTTGTCCCTGTGAGCAGACTCCGTCCTCCCTGGGAGTCCAGGTCTGTCTGTTTTGGCCAGTTTCCAGAGTCAGACTGTGTCCGCTCACTTAAGCCCCGTTTCCACCAGTGGGTCTGGGTCGGGTCGGGCCGGATCGGTCCACGTTTTTTTGCGTCTCCACAGATAAAAACTGGGACGGGTACCCTTATATCCGACCCGACCCGGACTACTTTTTTGGCACTCTTCGGTAGGGGTACTGATCTAACCGATCCGGACCAAAGAGGTGGAGCTAATGCTGCGTTCCATTTCAACTCGGAAGTCGGAAATTCCCAGTTCCGAGTAGGAAGTTTCAACTGGAACGCCCCCCTGAAGTCGGATTTCCCACTCGGAAAGTCGGACAACTCTTGCAGCTCCGAGTTCAGATTTAAAGATGGCTGCGCCCTGTGTTAGCAGTTTTTGAAGCTTCTGTAATGTTACATTTATTTACATTTCTTACTAATATTTTGTTGCATAAATCAATCGTACACGTAGTATTGGTTTATACAGATGTAGGGGGAAGCTGCTGTAGTGTAATTCACATTTTTCATGTCGTATATGTGAACTACAACACCAGCTGTGCCAACAACGGCTAATAACAAGAGCCCTTACAAACACGTTGTTTTGCTAGGCTGCTAACTGGTTTTCCGACCAGTGAGCTGGAACGCAAGTTGGTAGGGTGTGACGTCACCCCCCAGTTCCCACTTCCCAGTTCCGATGAAAATGGAACGCAGCATAATACACAGCAATCAGCTGATTCATTGAAAAATCCGCCACTTCCCGCGTGACCCAGCGTAAAAACAAAGCCGGGGTGACTCCTTTCTGTTTCTGTCACGTGTGGCGCCGGTGTTTTGGTTAAACGGCGTTACACGGCGATGATGTCACACAATCACATAGCAGCGCTGTCCAGCTAATTCTCCGCCTCCAGAATAAGGGTACAGGTTGCTGTGGGGACACAGCCTGAAATCAACACATCCGTACCCAAACCCACCCGATCCGGCCTGGCCCGGCCCGACCTGACCCAGACCCGCGGGTGGAAACGGGGCTTTAGTATCTGCTCAGAGTCTTTCTGAGTGTGTGGTCAGGTGTGGTGGTGAGGTAATCTGCCACTGTGTACGGCCTGTTTAAGGCTGAATAACAGTCCATGCTGCTCTGCTTCTTTGTGCTGTCCTTCCAGTGGGTGATGTATTTCTCTCTCTGTGTGTTTGTGATCTGGTTGGGCCGGATGGTTTGGGGTCTGTTCTGAGGGTCTGGTGTTGAGGTCAAGCAGCTGAGAGTTAGAGCGAGCTGACTGAGGGGACTTTTCTTCAAGTTTATCTCCTGGGATTTTAATGCTTTGTAGTGGAAGCTCTGGTGGTCACTTGTTTTTGGGTGGTTGTAGAATTTGATGGCTCTTTTTTCGATTGTAATTTGTAGGGGATACTGACCCAGTTCTGCTCGGCAGGCGTTATTTGGGATGTGTCTCTGTAGGTGTAATATGTTTGTACAGAATTCAACATGGAATTTCTTAATTGGGTGATTGTCCCAGTCAGTGAATTTTAAATGTTTACTGAGTGGGCTCCATATTTCACTGCCATATAGAGCGATGGGTTCTATTACAGATTTAAAGATTTTTAACCATGTTTGAATTGGAACATCTGTTTTGATATTTCTTTTAATTGCATAAAATGCCCTTCTCGCTTTGTCTCTCAGCTCATTCACAGCCATTCGAAAATTACCTGATAAACTAATATTGAGACCTAAATATGTGTAACTTTTTTCATGCTCTAATTTGACTTTGTCTCGATAGAATTGATGTTTAAGGCTGTGATTCCCCGACCTCTTCTGGAAGATCAGTATTATCAGTAATAACTTCCCAAGGAGTGAAAGTAATGCAGAAACTTTACCGGTATAAAGTATAAACTCCTAGAAATAAGGTCCAGGTTGAAAAAAAAAGAAAGTTATCCTTTGAAATTAAGATAAATTGGGTTCATTCACATCAGTTAACGCATACATCAGATATTAGTAGTTGGCTACTGAGCTCATAACAGGTTAATAGATTACTTCATAAATATAGGAACCGTTAGAAATGATGAATTAGCCAATATTTTATATCTGACTGAATTAAGACAATTATAATATTCTATCTAGTTGACAAAACTAGACTAAATGATTCTGGTGACTAAAACAATCGTCATGATACTTTTTCAGGCTTAGCTGGTAAAACTAATGTGTGTGTGTGTGTGTGTGTGTGTGTGTGTGTGTGTAGACGAGTCTTTACATCATTATGTGGACCAAAAACTGACATAACACTCACATTGTGAGTACATCTGTAATATTGGGGACGTTTTTGCTGGTCCTCACAAAGAAAAACCCCTGTTAGGTTTGGTTTTACAGTTTTGGCTAGAATTCGGGTTTGGTTAGGGTTAGAGCAAGGGTTAGGCTTAGGCAATCAGATTTGGTGGTTAGGGTGAGAGGCTAGGGAATGCATTATGTCAATGATTGTCCTCACAAAGATAGAAGAACAGGACTGTGTGTGTGTGTGTGTGTGTGTGTCTTAAGATTTGTGGTGAGGCTGGACTGGTATTTCTGTGTGTGGGGAGTGCTGATGGTCGACACCTTGTTAATTCACTCATTTGCCTCCAGTTTCACTGGAGACAAGACACTTTGCAGAGTCTGTCCGTTTCCCATGGCAACCCCTCTGCATGCTCAGATCAATTCTAGAATCCCATAATAACGTGCACATGGACCAGGTTGTGGGTGTAATTACCTGTTGTGTCTCCATGGCAACCCAGGGAAGGCTTTTATTGAATTAGCCCACTGGGTCAGCATGTATAGTGGAGGTGTGTGGAGAGGCAGGCTGCAGGCTGTACAGTAGAGCAGGAACGGCTTTCAGCATCCAGCAGAAACAGGACGGATGAAGTTTTATAAGTGCAGCACGAAACAGTGCACTTAAAAATTTGGGTTGTGGAGCAGTTATGGAAATATCAGAACATATCTAACATTGAATTACTGTTCTCAGCCAACACTAAAGATGATAGCAACAACTTTTTCATCAAAACAAATCCATAGAACATATAGAGGGGTCCAGAATAAAGTATTAATTTAACTATACATACAGCTGTGTGAAAAAGTGTTTGGCCCCTTCCTGATTTCTTACTTTTTTGCATGTTCGTCACACTTAAATGTTTCAGATCATCAAAAACATTTTAATGTGAGTCAAAGATAACGCAAGTAAACAGAAAATGCAGTTTTTGAATGATTTAGATTTGTTATTTGTGTGGGTGGGTGGGGATCCAAACCTCCATGGTCCTTGTGAATAAGTGATTGCCCTCCCCTGTTTAAACATAAATTAACTGTAGTTTATCACATCTTTGGAAAGAAGAGTTCAATTTTTCTAGCCCCACCAAGGCCTGATTACTGCCACCCCTGTTCTCAATCAAGAAATCACTTAAATAGGACCTGCCTGATGAAGTTTAGTAGGCCAAAAAGATCCTCAAAAGCTAGACATCATGTCGCGATCCCAAAAAATTCAGTAAAAAATGAGAGACAAAGTAATTGAGATCTGTCAGTCTGGGAAAGGGTTCCAAAGCCATTTCTAAAGCTTTGGTTTTTTTTATATATATATATATATATATATATATATATATATATATATATGGATCACCAATGCTGAAATCTTGGGCCAGTGTCCAGAAGGTTTTCAGTAGTTGCGTTTACATGGTGCACTTTTGATCCAATGCCAATCAGAATAAAAATCTGTCATGTAAACGTCAGTTGATCCGATCGGCCTAGATTGGAAATATTGTTTTAATCCGATCGAGAGGGGTTGCTTTAAATCTTTTTACCAAATGATTAGCAGAAAAAAACGAGCATGTAAACACTCATTCCGATCATTTCTGTGGAATTTTGACTCTGCGCAAGCTTGAACCAGGTGGGGGCTGCGTGACGTAGCAGATTCAGGGAAGACGGCGGAAGCAGAACAGAGCAGGACTGTGCTGTAAGGCAACCCCAGAGAGTAAATGGACGGCGCTGCGGATCCTCGGCAGCTGCACTGTTCGCCACGGTTCCGCCTTGCAGAGTCATCGGAGTCCGCTTGCACAGTAGAACGGATCCGCTGATGAACCGCGTTCTGACTGGAAATTCTGAGGTTAGGCAGAGCATCAGGTGGACCTTAAGCTGTAGCAGCACCTTTGCGCCAGATCCATAGCGGATCCAGTCATGTTCATGTGCTTCAGCCATGGCTGTTTTTCATCCCTACTGAAAAATTAATGATTATTGAGCATTTCGGTGGTCAAAAGATTATAAATTGAAAAAAGAAAACCCCTCTTCTTCTGAACTAGGAGCCACTGTGCATGTCAAAAGCCTTGGAACATATCTGTCCATAGTAAATACAGCTGATTGGATCATTTTTCCACTGTCAAATACATCAGCTGGAAGTTCTGATCGGAAAGATTTTAATTGGATAGATGAATTATTTGTCCATGTAAAAACAGCTAGTGTTAGTGCACCACCTACTGATGGGGAGGAACTAAACTCATAGCTATCCCCTTTGAACAGATGTCATGGAAAGATTAGAAGGAAATTTATTCAGATAGACGTGTGCATAAATTCACATTTTGGTGCATATTTTTAGTTTCATGGTTTCGCAGCAGTGGTTTAGGATCCTTTTGATTAAAAAGAAATAAAATGAGAGCATTGAGTTCAGCTTTTTAAATGACACTAACCCTTATTTTCTTGACATCCAGATTGTGCCTTCCTGGATCTTATCGCCTTCACTTTTAGTATCGCAGCTTTACCAGCTCCTAATAAACCCTTTAAATTCTCTCTGAGGCTGAAACCAACCTGCATTGTTCGCTCTTTCAACTTCATTAACCAGCTGTGGTTTACTCGGTAATAGGACACATTTAGTCTCCAAACTGCAGCTGATGCAGGTGTTACCACGGAGACAGCATCATCCATTCAACCTCCCTTCTTCTCATCACATCTGTTACTACACTTTTTATTTCTAAAGGTCCACATAGTGTTTTTAGTAAAATCCCCTTTTCTGTCTCTTGAAGTAGTTTGTTGCAGACGTGGAGTAAAATTATGGTAAATGTTACTATCAGTGAAAATGACAAAGAAAAGGGAATCTAGCAACTAAACCATTAACCAAACTAAAAAACCTGGAAATCAACTCTAAAGTCACCAAAAACCACAAATGAAAACTAAGGACAACTGTTGCCAGGCCAAGCAGTTGCCATTGACTGAGGGTGTGCTGGGTTCTTTTGTAGTTGTAGCAGCCAGCAGGTCCAGGTGGGACTGATTAGTCGTTAGTGGTGGAGGGAGGGAGGGAGGAGATGATGGTGGTGTGGTGCCAGGCCAATGAGGACAGAGGGATCGAGCAGTTAGATTGCATGTAAAATGAAAAACAAAGGGGTTAGAAACCAGGCAGCCGTAACAGTAAACTATACTGCTAAAACTATAACAACAGATATTTTTCATCTCTGGCTTTATTGTTTGTTTAGACAAATTTAATTTCTGGTTTCTGGCTTAGAAACGTCATTTTACAAGTTTGGCTGTTGGACGTGCAACTTGTACAGCAGTGTTGTTTTCGTTGACGATGACGAAATCATTTCGTTGACACCCCTTTTTTTTCATAACGATGACGAGACGATGACGAGCTACACATGTCTCTTTGATGACTAAAACATGACGGGACGTGTGTAAATTTTCGTTGACGAGACGAGACTGGACGAAAATGTGAATCTCTGGTCTGTCAGACGTTCATAATGCAGGAAATGTCTACCTATTCTGCATTAATCTGTCTGTCAAAAGTTAAAAAGTAGTTGTATCCTTACTCGCATCCGCCCGAACCAAGACCCACGAACCGCGGCTCTTCCTGTCAAACCTGACCCGCATGTCGCACATTAATATCTTAAATTCACAGCAGTCTCTGTCATTTTGCCACGTAGGGGCTTTATCTATGTGATTCAGAGATTCCAGCATAAAAGATCATCATCCCTGGTTGTAACAGTGTTCGCTGTTCCCATTACCAGCAGTGCCTCTGTCTCTGCCTGATCTGGAAACGATCCCAACGTTTGATGTTTAAAACACGTCAAAAAGAAGCATATTCTCACCGCCACCCGCCCGAACTACATAAATATCCCACAAGATTAACCATGATATTAATCTTCGTCATTTCTATCTGCTAAACAGCGTTTTTGCGTGTTATCGTCGGGTATCTGAACTGCTGAGGGACTCTGGTGAACACCTGCGGTCAGACGCGCAGCTGCTTGGCTGCGCTGATCAGAAACGGTGGGAAGTTCGTCTCTTTTCAGAGAGCCGGCCTTTTTGATTCGGTTCCTAAAGAGCCGGCTGTTTCGACTCCCAAATGGTTTGTAATTTAAGATATTTGCAGCCCTATATTTTACCTTGATTTTGTAATAAATTGATGGTTTGTGTGTCAAAAACTTTTTTGCATTCAGTATTTTTATGAGAAGCTTTAAAATTTATTCTATCTTTAAACTTTTTGTTTATTTGACAGGGACAGTACATATTAACATATAGCAACATGTTGGATTGTCATTAGTAAGCTAATTAGCATCAGCAGTCCCTTGGCAGGTAAAGAAAAGATACACAATATAATAAAACAACAAAATTAAACTTTCAGGTGCCACGTATAATACAAGACAACGCAACTCACTCTCCTCACCATTAACTGCTGTCTTCACTTGCAATGGAACTTAGTCTTTCTTTCTGTTTTCATATACAAACCTATATGCTCAAATGTAACCGGCAGCATGGTCTCCTTAGTGGCCAGTTTTTCTTTTCTTTTTTTCAAAAATATAGCATACCTGACAAAAACTAGACTAAAATGTTTTTTAATTTCGTCGACTAAAACTAGACTAAAATCTTTTTGATTTTCGTCGACTAAAACTAGACTAAAACTATCAGATACAGAAATGACTAAAATATGACTAAAACTAATAAGCATTTTCGTCAGAAAGACTAAGATTAAGACTAAAACTCAGATAGCTGCCAAAAACAACACTGTTGTACAGATGGGAAAACCAAAGCCAGAGAAACCCTCAGCGACTGCGCTGCTTTAATAGTGAAACAATGATGAGTAATTTCAGATCTGTTGGTCTGCTACAGGTTTTCATACACATGCAAGTACATATTCTTTATATCCATTACGTTTTACCTGTGAAAGCATAAAAATACACTGAAGCAAATATTGAGATGGTTTAATTACCATCACCAGGTATGAATGAATAAGTAATTAGTTAGGTCTGAGTGAGAGTGACCTCAATGACCTCAAAGTTCATTGAGGTCAATGAACTTTGAGAAAAGTTCATTCTTCTTCTTTTGCTTCTTCTTTTTATTATCATTAATATTATTGTTTATATTATGGGCTTTTTTACCGATATCTGACATACCGATATTGTCCAACTCTTAAATTCCGAAATTCGATATCAACCGATACCGATATACCGCAGGAACTGTGATGTTGTATCTCTCATATTTTGAGAAATACAATTCTATTCTGCTTTGGGAACTAAGATCCCAAAATATCTTTAACTTAGTCAGAGGAGTTTATTTTGGACATCTGGCTGCCAGATATCAGATACTAACAGGTATTAGCCAACATGTGGCTAGTTATAATGTTTCTGACAACTTGTTAACGTAACCAACAACTTAAAACCAGACACATTATAAGCAGCTTCAAAGCAAGTCAGTCTGTAGCAGCAGCAGCTGCACCGTAGTCACATGACACTGAAAGGAATGCTGGGATATGAAGTTCTCCCACAACAGCAGGGACTTTTCTAGATGCTGGACCACTGCTAATGGAACAATGAAAATATGACTTAACGAAATCTCGCAAGATTTCATTTTTCAAAATATTGGCCCACAAAACAGATACTGATATCAGGATTCAGGATTCTGACTTCTTTCAGAATTCCATTCCAACTTTATTTAAGAAATTAAAAGAATTTTTTTATCCCTCAAAGAATTCAAAGATTTCTTTTTAGAAATTGCCCCCCTTCCCCAATAAAAAAATTGTCAGATTTTTTTTTTCAGTTTCATTTGAAAAAAAAAGTTTCAATTTCAGAAACTGAAAGAAAAAAAGAAAATCTCCCGAAAGTTTTTAAAAAGTTAAAAATTAACACTTTTTCAGAAATTGGAAAAAAAAAATTCCTTGAAAAAGATCAACTGAGATCAACATCAGAATTCAGACTTTTTTTCTTTCTTTTTTTTTTGAGAATTGAAAGTTTATTTTAGAAATTTTACAGAAAATAAAAATATCTTGAGAAAAAACATTTTTATTATTTTCTAAATAAATAACAGAGAAGAAGGTTTTTTCCTCCCTCTGATGGGGGTTAACACCATCCTAACGACTACCACAGATGATGATCCCTTCGAAACATTCATGCTTGACCTGAATCGACCTCCCTTTCATCTCCACAGTCTCGTGAACATCAGAGTCTAAACTTAACTAACACCCTTGTCATCTTTTGTTAGTTTATTACACAGCAGCTCATTTTTCAGCCGGACTTCAACAGGTTAAAAGCCTGTGTGTGTTTTAGTCGGACAGAGTGTGTGTTTGTGTGCAGCAGTGGGTTTATCTGTGTGTCCTCTGCGCTACATCAATAGATCAGTAGCCTTGACCGAGTCAATTTGCTGTGTTCTCCCAACAATTTATCTGCTCTGTTTTGACATGCAGGTAATTCAGTCTGACAGCTCAAAGAGTCAGTCACTCTGCCAGCGTTTGGCGCGCACACGCAGCCTCCTGCATCTCCGCCAGCCAGCGTGTGTGATGAGTCTAATGGGCCGTGCAACTTATTTATATGCATCACAGTCAGCAATTGAGATGTCCAAATGGACTTGTGAGACAGAGAGGAGTGCTGCCACCCAGTCATTGACTTGATTAAGGCTGTCGTGTCTATCAGCTGACTGATTACGACTGTCACCAGTCCTCACTTCACAGAGCCTTTTCATTAGGCCGTAATGGCTCGCGTTGTTATCTTTATCTTCATCAGACGCCTTTTAAACCCTCTGATTTTATTTATTGTTGAAGACGATGTTGCCCAACAATTTCATTATGTTTCACCATGATGTCGTCTCAGGTTGTTTTTCTTGAATTTAATTCTCTGCTGTTATATGCTAAACATTTTTATTATTATTATAAGGGGGAAAAGAGGTTAAGGAAAAAGAGGGGATGAGAATACCTCAGGGGGGGAGATATTTCTATAGGGGGGGTAAAAAAAAGGGGGAGGGGGCGCTCAAAAAAAAAAAAAAAAAGAAGGAAAAAAGAGGAAAAAAGAGGAGAGGGGGAGGAGAGGAAAAAAAAAAAATTGGCCAAAAAAAAACAAAACAAAAAATGAAAAAAAAAAACGAAAATATATATATAATATTTATATATATATAATATAAGAAAGGGAAGAGAAAGAAAATGATATGATTTTTTCCTCCGTCAAAAAAAGGACAAAAAAAAAAGCCCTTTATTTTATTTTTTTAAATTTACTCTTGTCTTAAACATGCTGCTTCATACTTTCATAGGTTGTTTCACATCAACAAACATTATGCTGCCACCAGGTGCCTGTTTCTAAAAGTTTAATTCAATTATCATAATAAATGTGAGGGGAAAGCAGGTGAAGGAAAATACATTTGCTAAACAATTTATTTTTTATGTGCATTTTTCCCATGTGACACATGTGATATGTGACATCATGTAAATATCAGGTTTATGCAGAGTTGTCAGGTGTATATTATGTACTTGGTTTAGTTAGTATGTCTCTTAAAACTAGTTTCATTTTCCAGACATTCTCAGATTTCAGTTTTAAACATGTAGAAAATAACATATATGGGGAAGTAGCTAAAAAAAAATCTCATTAAAACCTCCCAATCAGGCTTGTTCAGTCCGGGTCCCTGAGGACCGCTGCCCTGCAGGGTTTACATGGATCTCCTCACCAGCTTCTCTCCGTATCAGAATCTAGTTTTATGTGCTGTAATGATTTTTCTCTCACTCATACATCGTTTTAATATGAATCTTATTTGAAAAAAGAGAAATAATAGCAGCTGTTTTCCTGGTTTACAGTGAGTTTAAAGTGATTTCAGTCGGTCAGGAACCAAAATGAATGCTGCTGCTGACATCGTCAGCATGCATGTTGAAGTTGTCTCATCTTTAATCGTATTGTTATTGTACCATTTGGACAAAAGACTTTTTTTTTCTTTTTTTGAGTGACGCAGAGAAAACAAAATCTTAATTGATTGAAATTTATTTAAATTTAAGAAAATTAATAAGTTTTAACCTTTATATAGTTAAGATTTTTACTTGTACAGCAAATAACAGATGTGTTTGGTAAACCAGTAAAAGGACTAATGCCAGCATGATGCGGTCCAGTGGGGATTTATCTTCCTGTTAACCTGGTACAACCATCTTAGTAATGACAGTGTTGAGATGAGGGATCGACTGATACGGATTGTTTAGGGCAAAATTTAACGATGAAAGACCATTTGACTTCAAAATTAATATAATGAAGGACACAATGAAAAGTAAATTTACAACTCTTTTAATATAAAAAAAAGAAAAAAACACTTCAAATAAATGTATCAAAAAGAAACATTGCACTTATAAACAAATGTTGAATAGAAACATTAAACTTGTAACATATATATATATATATATATATATATATATATATATCGCCCTCCCATTAAAGAAAAAGCTAAATTCACAATAGTGATTCAAATGACAAGAAATTAAAGAAACTAATAAATAAAAATTTACAAAATTATAATTTAGTGAAACAAAATATTGCTTTTAAATTGTGGTTGGAAATAATATATAAAACAAACAAACAAAACTGTCCCAGAGACATTAGAGCAGCTTTCCCATGAACAGTGGACCAACACACCTGTCAACAGACGTCTTTTTTAAACTTTACAGAAAACACTGATTGCAGTGATTGACTCAAAGTGTTGCTCAGCAAAATTTTAGCTTTGAAGCCCCATCATGCTTGTTTACTTGTTTTATTTTTTGTTTGTTTGTTTTGAATATTTCTTTCAAACCACAATTCAAAGTCAGTGTCATGATTTTCATAGAATTTTTATTTATCATTACTTTTGACAATTTCATCTTATTTTACTGGCAGCTGATTTTTTTTCCATCTTTAATTGGAGGCTATGAATCATTTTGAGTATGACTGTGTATATATATATATATATATATATATATATATATATATATATATATATATATAGATATATATGTCAATATCAGCCTAAATACCGTCCAGCCGATGTATTGGTGTATCATTAGTTGAGGTGTCAGATAATTACAGGCTTTATGTGAATCAAAACTATTTGTAAAGTGTTTTTTCATACCGTTCTGCACAGGTGAATAAACAGAAGATAAAATCGTAGAATATAAATATGATCATAAAAATCAGTAAGCAACAACAGTTAAAGAAAAACAATAAAAGACAAAAAGACAAGTTCGAGCTTAATGATGATGTTCTCTGGAGTTAAAAGTCAGTGGAAAAAGATGAGTTTTTAAAAGAGATTTTTTCCGTAAATCTGTTCACATTCAAAGTTCTGTGTCATGTGCAGGGGTGCACGCTTCCAGTCCTCCAGAGCTGCAATCCTGCAACTTTCAGAGCCACTCTGAATCAAATGGCTGAATGACCTCATGTTTTTCAGCCATTTGATTCCCTTCCGGTGTGTTTGGAGAAGGCATGCTCTAAAAGTTGCAGGATAGCTCCCGAGGACTCGGTCACGTGTTCACATTTAACCAGGAGCGGACCATTTTTTTCTTTAAACGTAGTTCACCTCCCAAGTAGCTCTGATAGAGTGGTAGCTTTTTTTCTCATCTCATGCTTCATCTTCATTATAGCTCAAAAAAACTTTAAGTTAAAAAACTCCCCCACGGTGGCCGTTCTTGCTGTTAGAGTGGGACATGTGCGCAGAGCGCGGCTGCCATGATGTGAGACAGAATGAGGAGCAGGAGCAGAGGATGGTCTTTGCACGTGTCACATTCTCCTTCCTCCAATCTGCCGGCTGGAAAGGAGAGCGAGGAGGTGCAGATGCTTTTGTCGTCCTGCTGATCCGTTGTTGTAGCCGTGTACAGATTTCCACAGCAACGGGAACAAGTGGGAAGCAGGACTGAGGTCAGCAGCAGGGACAGAGCGTCTCCAGCACACATGCACAGCAACAGCAACTGCAGCAGGATGTTTGCTGCCATGCTGGCGTGTCGGGTGGGGGAACCTCTGCAGAGAGACTGGCCCGGTGTTGCAGGCTTTTCACATGCTGTGCTGCGGAGCATCTCTGGTGCGTGATACCGGAAGAAAAATGTCTGTTTAAGGTGCAAAGTCTTTGGTTCAAAGTTAAAACTGAGCATAACGATGATGATTATGCTGCTTTGTTGCCACTCAATCAGAAAATGAACCAGGGCCACGATTTTAAACTGTGTGGGGATGATAAACGGGGTTTAATGAACGGCTCCACCAGGCTCTGTACGGCCGGAGGGTTGACCCGGTCGTTTTAGGCAGTCATGCTTGCTGGATAAAAGCCAGCGTTCTTTCAATCTAACTGCTTTTTCTGGCTGAATTTCTGGATTATTTCACTTTAGCAGCATCAGCTGATGAAAATCAGGGAAAATTCACAGAATCAGAAAGATATTTTATAATTCTGTTGGGTTGTTCTGACTTGTAACATCATTTTCTCCTTTCCTGAATATTTTCCCCACAGTTTTTAGCTGCCGTTGTGGAAGTTTTGCTTTATATTGAACTTTTGTTTTGGTGAAAAGGGTTTAGGAATTTTTTTAATTAATGTCAGCAATAATCTTTTCAGTTTTCAGAGGACCAAAAGCTGCCATAAAAACATTACAGATTCATCTTTTCGCTACTCTTTTTCTTAAATGTTTCCGTCATCCTCAGCCTTTACAAAAACAACTAAATATCTATTTATTATATTTAAATTTTGATTTAAATATCTTAAATATTTTAAACCAAAATTATTTCAATATTTCTTATTCAAGGTTTTTAGGTTTTGAAGATCAGTCATAGATTTAACTTTAACACCAACAATACAAACAGATGATGGTAGTTTTTTGTGTATCAGAATCTTTGTCACTGTGGCAGCGCACAACTGCACAACAAAATTAAAAGGTACATTTCCAGTTTTACTAAAATACAACAAAATATCTATATGAAAGATGATACAATACAATAGAAAAATGAAATAAGAATACAAGTTAGAAAAAAGCAGAGTGTGTGGAAATGAGTAAATGCTGAGGGAGCGGAGGTGCTATTGGACAGGTGAATCAATTATATATATATATATATATATATAGGTGAATATGTGTGTGTGTGTGTGTGTGTGTATGTATGTATGTATGTATGTATATATATATATATATATATATATATATATATATATATATATATATATATATATATATATGTATGTGTGTGTGTATACTACACGTATATCAGACAATATCCCGTGTGATTGGCGGAAGCTTGTCTGATGGTGTGTGTGTTATATATATATATATATATATATATATATATATATATATATATATGTACATTTTCTTCAAAATTATTCACACCCTTCAATTAAAGAAGGAAAAAAAAATCAGATAAGATTTCTTCACCTCTTCATAGGTACTCTGGCCCCGTGTCAATGAGCAGGGTGCTTTATTTGGTCTGGGACAGTTTTGTTTGTTTATTTTTTAAATTATTATTTTCAACTCTAATTCAAAAGCAATATTTTTTTCAACTAATAATATATTTAAAAAATTGTATTTATTATTAGTTTCTTCAGTTTTTATGTTATTTGAATTGCTAGTGTGAATTCAGACTTTTCTTCAATGATAGGATAGTTTTGAGGACGACTGCATGTATGGTAAATGAGTAATAAACTAATATACATATATACCATTTTTGTAGTGGAATTACAACTATGTGACTTAAATCAGCATCCTGATGACTGTGGGATAGAAACTGTCCTTTAATCTGCTGCTTTTTTTTTTTTTATCTGAAGTGTGTACCTGAAGGCAGATGTTCAACCAGTCCATGTGTTTTACTTTGGAAAAAAAAATAGCACATTATTATTTAATCAATTTTGACGGGTCCACCATATATAAATATCTACATCTGATAACTATGACAGCGCCTGCACTAATTGATTCTGCCCCATTAGCATTAGCTCAAGAATTGCTAGCTCGATTGCTCTTTTCTAATAAAAACATCCACTTAATGTCTAATACATGCAGAAAAAAGTATCAATTTTACTACAAAATATATTTTCTATAGCATATGAATAATTGTTTAATCAATTTTGACAGGTCTGAAATATTCACATGTGATTAGCAGGCCAACTTACAGGGATGCATTCTTCCCCATTAGCATGAGCTTTGGTAGCTCAGTTTCTCTCTTCAGATAAATACATCCACAGAACATTTGAAAGGGAACCAAAGTACTGCACGTGTCCAGGGTGTGAAGGATCTTCTAGAACCTTTTCAATGTTCGTGAGACATTATATTTATAGACTGATCTCTAAAAAAGGAAAAAAAAAAATCTCCATCTCGTTTATCATGTGGGAAAAAAAACTTTGTTTTTATGAAAAAAACAAAACAAAAAAACAATCATGTTATAAAACTAAAATCACTTGTCAAAAGTGAAAACTATTAATCGGTCATGTTTTATGGCAGATTTTGGGGGGAAGCACTTTTGTCCCCTCTAACGACCTGAAAGGATTGTAAACTGGAGCATCCTACTCGGGTAAAGTGAGTTAATGAACTCTTTATAAAGAGACATCCGGTGTGGAGGACAAGCAGACGTCAGCTACGTGAAACCTTTAGCATCATACTGGGAAGAAGAGAAAGCATCTTCTCTGTCTGAGGACACAAGCAGCACACGGACCGAGTTCAGTGACGAGGACGAGGACGTGTTATCAGTCTGTTTACGTGTAAGACAACAGAACCGGCTCTCGGAAAGTTGGGTATCACACTGAGGAATGCTGTGTGACGCTGGGGGGGGGATTAATTTCCATCTCTACACTGTAGCAGAAACCATTAAAAAGGCTCCAGTGGTTTTGTGGTAACTGGGTTACTACAGCCGCAGATTTTGGCAGAGGAGTTGAGCAGGCCCATTCGTGTTTTGGACGGCCTATAGGAGGGTGGTAATATTTTTATCAAGCGCCAGGATTGGTTGTTTTTTTTTTTTCTCCTTCTTCTTCTTTAAAGATATTCTCGTTCCTCCTGGATACACAACAGCCAATCACACGGAAGCTTGTCTGATAGTAGTACTGTATCTCTCTCTCTCTCTCTCTCACAGAGACACAAGAGTGCTGTTATTCTTGTAAAAGTTGATCATATGTCTGGATGTGAAGGCAAAGCTGAAGTGTTTTTACTGGAGTTTGTACGAGAGACAGTTAATAGAAGATGAATCAATACCGATATTTTTCATCAGCCTCACCCGATGGCCGTTACAACCTGCCGATAATTGGAGCCGATACTGCGTTTGACCCCAAAATTAATATAATGAAGGACAATGAAAACTAATTTTGAAAAATCTTTTGAGATAAAAAAAAATGAAACGAAGCACTTCAAATAAATAAACGAGAAACAGCGCACTTTGTTAACATACTTGTAAACAAATATTAAATAGAAACATTAAACATGTGATAAATACATATAAAAAGAAATGATGCACTAGTAAATAAGTATGTAAAAAAGTATGTAAAAAAACAAATATTAAACATGAACTGTAATATATACAGTACAGCTGTCCTCAAAATTATTCATAGCAGTTGATGAAGGAAAAAGATCAGCCTTCAGTGAAATAAGTTCAAACTGACAAAAGTAATAATAAATAAAAATTCTATGATCATCATGACATTAATTTCTAATTGTGGTTCAAAAGTAATAAAACAAACTCTCAAAAAATAAAACAATTACACAAGCATGATAGGGCTCCGAAGCTAAAATCTTTGAAGCAACATTCTGAGACAATCAGGTGTTTTCTGTAAAATTAAAAAAGACTTCTGCACCTGTTGACAGGTATTTTGGTCCAATTTGATGGGAAAGGTGCATTAATGTGTCTGGGACAGGTTTTTATTATTATTATTATTATTATTATTATTATTATTATTATTTCCAACCACGATTCAAAAGCAATACTTTATTTCACTAAATTACAGTTTTGTAAATTTTTATCTATTCTTAGTTTCTTAAGTTTCTTGTTATTATTTGAATCGTTATTGTGAATTTAGTCTTTTCTTTAACTGGAGGGTGTCAATAATCTTGAGTACGACTATATGTTAGTAAATGTTTTATACAAACTCATGTATTTAAATATGCTTTGTAAACGATGAATTCAGTATTTATTAACGCTTAGTAAATTATAAAGTGATACCAACAACACAAATTTGGGCCAGTTATCGGTCAATCCTTACTTGAAACCACGTCTACAGTCTGATTTGCTTTCTTTGCTGTGTGATGAAATCTGAACTTTACTTTCTAACATTGAGAAATTTTCCAACAGTCCTCTCAGATTCAGACCGATGAGGACAATACAATCATTTCACGGTTTTTTCCTCCCCCCGGTGAGGTGGGAGGGGGGCTGCGAGCTGCTCTTTCCTACAGTTTCAACCACCTGGTCCACACCGGGCACGACCAGCTCTGAAGAGAGAGGCAGGATGGGATTTTTAACCGGGGCGGCACATTATGCAGGTAGCCGGAGACCAGATCAAGGAGGACGAAACCTCCCGCGGAGCAGAAGGGCAAAAGCTGCCTTGATCTTGATTTTCACTATGAATGCAAGCCGTGAAAGCGGGGGCCTCGCGATCACTTTCTGGGTCTTAAGCAGGAGGTGTCAGAAACGTTACCGTGGAGATAAGTGACTCGTGGCAGCCAAGCACTCGCGGCTACGTCACTCTTTATCCTTCACTTTTGGCTCCTCTTGTAAAGGTGAAGCACATTCAGCGAGTTGGATTGTTCACCTCCTAAAAGGGGAAGTGTGGGATTAGACCATCATGAGACTGGTTACGTGTTGCTGCAGCAGTAATCCTGCTCAGGCTGAGACGGACCCTGGGTGGAGTTGGTGGTTGGCTGAGGAGCCAGTCGTGCAAAGCCACCATCTGTAGGATTATCGGATGCTTCTAAGTCAACATCCCAGGAGTGATGATACCCCCCCCCTCTCCTACCATGCACTCAGATGTTTATTAAAAGCCTGTAAATCAGATGCAGGAATCAGAGTCACTTTGCAGAATCAGGTCAGTTCGGGTTACGGAGACTTGGATTGGTTTCAGCCAGCGCTGCTCGTGCTTTGGACTCCGATAGAGCGAAACAAGGCGGAGTAGCAGCGGTGAGGCGAGGTCCCCCGCTGCGTCCCTGCCTGCAAAGAGACAAAAGCATGCTTCTTATGATCCTAAAAGAGTCACATTTGATGCAGCAAAACTGAAAGGATGGTTGTAGATTTATGCAAGAATCTTTTCTCTGGTGGAAGCTGATGAACCTGCTGTTGAGTTTGAGCAACAGTCCGAGGATCTGGACCCCATCACTGATGGCAGCTGATGCGAGCTACAACTCTTTATTTCTATGGTTGTTACATTAACGATCATGAAAATGTTTTACTTTGATTTTCCCTGAATTATTTGGGACATTTTCATTTGTAAGCTGATGCCTCATCTCTAAATTATTTACCATCTTGGCTCAAACAGGAAAGTCTGAATGTCAGAAAACCAAAATAAAAAGATTCACAGCTTCAGAAATCTGAAAGCGGTCTGAAAGAAATTGAAGGAAAGAAAACGGTCTGTCTCTGATTCAGGTTTATTTATTTATGACACATTCAGGTTTTCCTTCCTGGTTCTGGTCCTAACGGGGGCTTTCCGTCCTGATCCTGGTTCGGATGAAGGTTTTTTTTCCTGGTTCTGGTCTTGATACGGTTTTTCTTCCTGGTTCTGGTCCTGATGCTGGTTTTCTCTCCTTGTTCTGGTCCTGATGGGAGGTTTTTCTTCCTGTCCTCGATGAGGTTTTTCTTTTCTGGTGCTAATGGGGTTTTTCTTCCTGGTCCTGGTCCTGATGGAGGTTTTTCTTCCTGGTTCTGGTCCTAATGGGGGTTTTTCTTCCTGGTTTCGGTCTTAATGGAGGTTTTTCTTCCTGGTTCTGGTCCTAATGGAGGTTTTTCTTCCTGGTTCTGGTCCTAATGCTGGTTTTCTCTCCTTGTTCTGGTCCTGATGGAGGTTTTCCTTCTCACCATGCCTGCTCAGAGGCCTGAATCAAGGACCAGATCTGATGTGGTCCTGGTGTCCTCAGCTCGGCATTTCTTTAATTGAGTTCATGGAAACTTAGAAACGGACCGACGTGGACCAGTCAGACTGGATTAAAACCATAATACAGTGAATAAACTGATCATTCATCACTTTTCCATCGGTGTTGCTCAGCCACGTATTCAGACATGCCAGAGAATGTGTGCCCAGTACTCGGCTAGTTAATGGTGAGTGTGTAAAGTGAGGTATTACAGTGCTGAATGGGCCAAAGTTTCCTTTACAATGATTCTCAGCAGCAACAACAACGTGGATGGAAACAGCTGAAAGTTTCTCGTTCTTGTTCAACACTCAGTATCTCACTTATCAGGGTTTAATTGCTCAAAATAAAGAAAACAGTGTTTCCTACACCTGAGGACACCGTCCCTGCAACGTGATGGCCGAGTATCCCTGCTCCTCCTGGAGTGAAACTGGCCTGCTAGTTTAAGCTGTCTCGCTCAGTTTTCATCCACTAAACCTGAATCATCTCACACAATTAAGCCATTTTCTCCACTGTGCAACTGTTCTGTCCACGAGGACACTGGTTTCCTCAGGGGAGCAGCTCATTGATGGACAAGAACAATTCTTCCAGCACATCATCAAAGCATCGCAGCGAACAGAGCGCTGTTTTTCACAGACAGAGGAGTGGGGTGGGATTTGATTGGCTGTGTCTAAAGCCTCATCAAGCTATAATATATTCCCCCTAATCCAACTCCAGCTGGGTTAAGGAATGCAGTCAATGGAAGGCCTTTAGAAGTGTGGTTACACCAGCGTGTTTGTTCCTGCGCTGCCCATGCCTCAGCTGACCCTCTGTTGATCTGGAGAATATTGATGAACGGAGATCAATGCACATTCATTACAAAGGCACTAATGCATTTCAAAAATACCATCTTCTTTCAATCATCCTCCCTCTTCCTGTCACTCTGTTTTCTTAAGCCATTCAGTCTCTGGTGGGATTGTTCGATCGGTTCTTCGCCCGCCCGGGGGTGCACGTCTGCAAGCACACTGTATTTCGCTGTGGGCTCGGTCCACCGCAGCCGTAAAGAGCCGGTCAGAACTTTCCACCCACATTAAAGATGACACTGATGTATGTAGGGACAAACGAAAAGAAATCACCAACAAGTTAAATATTCAAATTTCATTGAGAGCTTACAAAAGGTCATTACCCAGAATCCTTTGCCAACGGTTTCAAGAAAAGCTTCACGTTTATTTTTCTTGGAAACATTAAAGAAAGTTCTCTTTTGATTGAAGCGACATTTCCACGTAGGTCATATCATCCTTTGAAGCTGAGGGATTCTCCTGAGATCTGCACCACCGGGATCCTGAGAGAATCCCCGTTTCCAGGCTCCAGCTTGGACGTTCAGACCAATCAGTGTCCTGCATGTGCTGGAAGCTGCAGGCAGGTCTAATGAAGGCAGGCAGAGACGAGGGCTGCTTTCTACGGGTCCTTGCACCAACTGCTGGTGCACTGCTCATCTTTCTGCACGCATCATCCATCCAATCGCCTGTTTGTGTTTTTGCCAAACAGTGTGCAGATGGTTGTGTAGTTTTGTTCCAATATGTTTGGATTATGAGTAAATATCAAGATTTCAGAAATAATCTGTCTAATGTCAAATTTTCAAAAGGGAAATATAATTTTTCATCAAAATGTCATTTTGTAAAAAAAAAAAAATTCCATCTGCAGGTTTCCATCCTGAATCCCGACCCCTGCTAGATGCCGGGTCTTATTTTAATGCAACGCATTAAATTAGGTACCGTCAAAATTATTCACACCCTTCAGTGAAAGAAAATGCTAAATTCACAATAGTAATTCAAATGATGAGAAACTAAAAAAAAAGTGATAGATGAGAATTTATTAAAATATAATTTAGTGAAATAAAATATTGATATTAAATTATAGTTGAATTTTATTTGTTTTTTTTTCTTAACTCTCTCATACATATTAGAGCACCTTGCTCATAAACAGTGGACCAAAACACCTGTGAACATGTTCAGAATCTGATTGACACTCACTGAAACTCATGTGTTTCTGTGAGCGTCACAAAGTGTTGCTCAACAAAATATTAGTTCAGAAACCCCATCGTGCATTAAACTCGTAAAAACATGTTTAATTTTTGGTTTGTTTTTAATATTTCTCTTGAACCACATTTCAAAATCATAACATTTTTATGTATTACTACTTTGTCCAATTTCAACTTATTTCTTTTACAGCTGATTTTCCCCTTATTTTATGGGAGGGTATGAATGATTTCTAGGATTACTGTGTAAACTCAGGTAGGGGGGGGGGGGGCATTCTGGTGGCGGTGGTCTGTCTGGGTCAGTGTACGGGTGGAAAGGGTGCTTCGTCTACGTTTGGCCCATCCTGGAATGTGTCCTAGGTTGTGACTGGCAGGACGGAGACACAACAACACATTCATTTATTTTTATTGTGATGATGAGCATGATGACTGTAATTATGGTCGTGAATATTATTATCATTACTAATAGGAGTATAAATAACGGCAGCAGTAGTGTCTTTTAAATTTATTTTGCTCTTTTTTATCCATTTATTTGTTTATTTATAGTTTACCTCAAGTGTTTCATTATCACTGTTATTACCCAAAATTTTATTTAATTGATATTATGTCATGAGTTCTTTGGAGCATTTACAAAATTGTGACAAACTATTTGTTTTGCCATCAAAGTTTGTCAAATTTAATTTAACCTTATTTTCATGAATTTATTACAGCTGGATGCTGCGGAATCACACTAAATATATATATATATATATATATATATATATATATATATATATATATATATGTAACTTTTTCCACACGAACGCACTCTCACACTCATTATAGTGAATTTCCAGTGCTATGATGGGTCTGCTCTAACTTCAGTAACTTCTAACATAGCACAATATAGATTTTTTCAAATGATTGTTGTAAATTAAACATTAGCGACATTAGCCGCTGACATAATAGAGGCTGGACCACCTCTAAGTAAGCGGTTTCACCAAAGTGGAATTCCACAGTCCTCAGTCTTATTATTTACAGTGATGTGATGTTTTCTGTTCCAGTCTCATCCAGTCAGCTATGATGGACAAGTGTGAAGGATGTGTGCTAATTTAAGGCAAAAGGACAGCAAATAATAAACACAAATATTAGCTGTGTGAAAAGTTTGAAATGCAAAAAAAAACAAGAAGAAAAAGAAAGAAAAAAAAAGAATGATGGAATATGCTTTATGTTGGTTCCAATTTTACCATATATTGTATATGCAGCCTGTATGAAATTAAGTAGTTTTAGTTGCAATAGACGACTAATACTACTACTAATTATCATTATTAGTCGTAATAGTGGCATGAGTGTTCGCGGTATGTTTCCTTAAATAAAAAAAGTTAAACCGTTAAAGTTAAATACTTTTACCACTGGTGAATTTATTCATACGCTTAATTTGTGCTACACCGCATTAGGTGATTATATTAAGTGTTGGCCTGGAGGTTAAAGAGCTGGACTTGGGACCAGGTATAAGTCCCAGGTCTGGCATCGGACACCGCGGCCGCCCTTGTGCAAAGCCTTTAATCCTTAACTGCTTCTCGGGCACCAGAATGCCAGGCTTCCCACTGCTCCCAGTAAGAACTGGGGAAGGGTTAAAAGCAGACAATGATTTTCATAACTGGGATCAGCCATCCGTTTTCTACTCGCTTCTTCCAGTGCAGGGTTGGAGGGTTGCAGGGGGGGCTGGAGCCTCTCCCTTCTGCCAACAGGCTGGAGGCAGGGTCCCACTGGGATCAATAAAGGATTGTTTAGATGGAAAGTTTTCAGTTGGTGATGTATTATTTTATGACTTTACATAATGAAAGCTCAGCTTTGTTTATAACGTACTTTGAAAGCAAGAAAGTTGACAACAGAACCACAGTAAGCAACACAACATGATAAAAACAAGAAGAGTGAACTACATTAAAAACTCTGAATATACTTCAATGAAAAAAGTTCATTCAAATCAACTAAAATCAGATCAAAACGTCAACAAGTCAAGTTCTGCCGAAGGATGAAGTGAAAAAACGTTTTTTTAAGATGAGATTTGTAAACAGATATTGTTAAATAAGGTGCTGCCATCTCAGAGTTCGGACTCCTGTGAGCCTCCGATGAGCCGTGGTGCACTCTGGAGGAGCTGGCCAGCCGACCCGGGAGGCCGAGGAGGTGCACGGGGACGGAGGAGCTCGCACAGACAACAGGGCAGCACCGTTTAAACACCTAAAAGCAAATAAAGGCTAATTTTACTGGATCCTGAAGCAGCCAGTGGAGAGAAGGTCAAACTGGTTTGATGTGCCAGTTAAAACATGTGCAGCTGTTATTGACTGAAGACAAGAATTCACCATAAAATGACTTTAATTCATGGATCAGATTTTACTTAATTATTCAATAAAACTGGGTAATATTTAATAAATATATAATGATAATAATAATAAATTATAATTATAATATGAAACATTAAAAAGCTGAAATAAACAAAACAACCCTGACAAAAAGAAAATGATTAACTGTACTCTTGTAGAGGAATTTAACCATCTGTTTTTTTTTTTTTTTTTTTTACAGTATTTCTGGCGCCCAGCTCCTGGAATATTATCATTTTTTAAAAATACTGTTTATTTAGTTTTGCAACAATTTGGAAAAACGGACAAACAGAAAAACCAAAAATCAAAAACGAGGATGACACGGGAAATTTTTCATAACATCAGTGGGAATCGTCTCTCTTTAAACAGTATCATTTCATAAGTCGTCTGCTTGAGTCAAAAATGAAAGGTGATTTTCTCCATTGCATAGATTACTTCCACAGTGTCCATCCACTGACTTGTTGTTGGCGCATCACTTCTTTTTTTACAATGTAAATTTTTTATTAGTTTTATAAAACAATATTGCAAATATATGCACAGTATTCCTCAAAAATACTCATACTCTCCAGATAAAGAAAAAGCTAAATTCACAAAAGTAATTCAAATAACAAGAAACTAAATACATTAATAATAAATAAAAATTTACAAAATTATAATTTAGTGAAATTAAATATTGCTTTTGAATTTTGGTTTAAAATAATTTAAAAAATAGATAAATAATTACAACTGTCCCAGACACATTAGAGCACCTTTCCCATGAACAGTGGACCAAAATACCTGTCAACCTGATTTAAAATTACAGAAATCACCTGATTGCAGTGTTGTCTCAAAGTGTTGCTGTTTTACCTTCGGAACCCCATCATGCTTGTTTACTTGTTTTATTTATTTATTTTTATATTTCTGTTGAACCACAATTTAAAATCAATGTCATGATTTTCATAGGATTTTTATTTATTATTACTTTTGCCAATTTAAACTCATTTCACTGGCAGCTGATTTATTTCCTTCTTTAATTGGAGGGGATGAATCATTTTGAGGACGACTGTATACATCTGTTAACATCTATAAAAACATAAATCCAAAGAAAACAGCAGAGACAAAAACACATCACAATCATAAAGGTTCTGAGGCCCAGGCATATTGACACTAAGTATAATATTCCCAACTCATATTCAAAGCAGTGACCCCCCCCCCCCCCCACACACACACACACACACCTTTATAAAACCCTCTCTGCCCTGATAAACGACTGAAAATGACCCCAGATGAGTATGTAAGATTCAGAGTAAGTTCAATTCAATTCAGTTTTTCTGCAGTGTTGTAAATCAGTTTGAGATCAAAAAGCTGCCTTTTTATTAGAAATATTTCTACAGTTTGCCCAAGGTCATCTTATTCCATTGTGGTAAATATGAGCTAGACAACAGCAGTTTCTCTATTTTACGTGTTGCCATTTCAGAATATGTTGTTCATCCATGTAGACTAAGACATTTTGCCTCATATTTGATGCCACAACATGAGAGAATAAGCCAGAGTCTTATTGTAGAACTGATATGTTCCTGCAGCACATAATCCCAAACTCTGGTTCATCCCAGTATGAAGTGAAGTTGATCTGCTTTGTCTGCAGAAATCCCACTTTCTTACACATCTCTTGTTTTCTAAAACAAAATGAACAGGCTGTAATTGCTGGATATCATACTTTGGCCTTTCTGCCAACATGAAAATGAAGCAGTTTCCACCTGAAGCTGAAGACCTATTTTAAATGTGTGGAGCTTTCTCGGTGCTTATGTGTATTACCAAAGCCTCCTACTTCTTTTGTAGCCTTGTCAGGATTTTGACATGTTTTACTTGCTGTGTCAGCCAACAGATCTGAAGACAAGTCACAGGTTATCAGAGACTGATGGAGACGGAGAGCAGTGGGAAAGCTGCAACAGTCTGCTTAGTACTGTTGCACTTGCAATTACAACAAAAGTCTGAGAAAGCGATCATTGTTCTTTTTTGGCTTTTTATTCTAAGAGATCTCTGATTAAAGATTTGCAGAGCTGTGCTTGGTGTTTTCAGGTCAGGATTTCAGAGGAACATTGGTCCAGTGTGACACCCTGCTGACAAGATTTTCATTATTCACCCTTTATTCTTTGTATTATTTCTCATAACAGGTTTTGCAGGTGTATATCTATATGTAAGCCACTGGTGGAAAATTGCATCATTATAATGAAAGGAGCATCTCACTGCAACCACAAGTTCTTAGAATGTGTTGTTATCAGTATCTGTTATATTTTTACTTCTTTGGTCTCTGTGTTTAATGTTACCACCCCCTTTTCCCCCTAGACCATATAGGGGCGTAACAGTGTGGATATATATATATATTTATATATATATATATATGTACATACAGTCATCCTCAGAATTATTCACATTTTCATTCAAGAAGGCAAAAAGATCAGCTGCCAGCGAATTAAGTTAAAATTGACTAAAGTAATAATACATAAGAATTCTATGAAAATCATGACATTGAATTGTGGTTTAAAGGAAATATTGAAAGCAAACACACAACACATAAAACAAGTTAACAAGCATGATGGGGCTCCATAAAGCAAAAATTTTGTTGAACACTTTAAGGCGATCACTCCAATCAGGTGTTTTCTGTAATGTTCAAAAAAGATTTCTGCAGTTGGCAGGTGCTGTAATTGGTCTGTGACAGTTTGTTTTTTCTTAATCATCATTTTTAACCTCAATTTAAAAGCAATACCTAATTTCACTAAACGATAATTTTGTAAATTTTAATGTATGATTAGTTTCTGGCTTCTGAGGCTGTCCTGGAACATAATGTCTGCATGCTAGCTTGGTTTAAAAGCATTCAGCTTCTACGGGCAGTTACACATTACAAAAAGATGCCCAACAATTAGAAGAAAAAAAACAACTTCTTCCTGTAGACATCAGACTTTTTTTTGTGGATAAACAAATTTTTACAGCTGTCATTTTCCTGGCTGCAGCCCCCCCCCCCCCCCCCCCTTATATTAGCACTTTCTCTCTATCCACCTTATTCCCGAGCTAGCAAATGTAGAAAACGATTATGCGATCAACTTCCTGTGAAATACCTTTTACTTCCACATTTCCACAGATGCGACATTGAACGGATAGTTTTAAAGGTGTGGTAGAAGATGTTTCTTTTAACAATTTTTTGCAATATTTGATGAAATTGGGTTCTCTACCCCATATGTTATGATTAATTAAAAACTTTAAATATATAAATATTATTATACATCAGCTGTGAAAGTAATGGGGCTGAAAAAACATCCACCAATCATCTCTGCATTCCTGACATTTTTTATTTGTCTATTGGCCCGTCAATTACTCTTACTACCATAGAAAAAGTGATTGACAGTTGCTGCTAACATTCATTCTGCTAGCAGTTAGCGACGTTCAGTCATCAACATCTGTTTTACATGCGTTTGTAACATGATGGTAGAATCTGCACCTGCTGTCTGCTCAACACGGGAGTGGCTCGTGCATATTCTGTGGCCGGAGGAGGGAGCTGTGATAGCAGGTTGGTCTTGCACATGTGCATTATTCAAAAACTCGCTTACAGTCTCTGCTTTCTGAAATGCTGAAAACATCTTCTATAGCGCCTTTAATAAACAGCTGATCAAGTTGGTGAGAAAGTACAAAAATGCAAACGACACGTGACATTTAAATACATGGACACCACCGCCTCGACAACCCTGCCCTGATTAAATTTGTGGTTTGTGGTTAAATATAAAATCACTGAGTGAACTTAGGCCCTTTTCACATGGCACGTTTGACCATAAATTTAGTCCATGTGAAAGCAAACAGGCCAGGCCCGGGTGGCCCAGGTGGAGAGGTAGTCCAGGACCCGGGCCGCCCAGCAAGGAAAAATGCGTTGTGAACACAATCCAGACTGTGCCGGATGTGACATGTGGGCTACTCACCCAAGCGGCACTGACCAAATCAAAACTCGACCCTACTGGCATGTTTTATTTGTTGTCATTTGTCTTCTCCTTTTAATTGTCTTTGGTGGTTAAAAAAGCTAAAATGCAAGATAGGATTGTCTGGCTTGCATTAGGGATGGAGTGATTTTCGATCAGATCATCTATCAGTGATTGAAGGGAATGATCATGATCTTTTTTAAATGGCAATCTTCAAGGCGACTTTTAATTAATTTACTGCCACAAGATACCAAAGAAAACTCTCTAGAACTGCTCTACTGTGTCGGCTACGTAAATGTTTCTGTGGAGCACCATGTCTGCATACAGAGCTCATTGATCTGTGCAGCTGAGGAGCGAATATTAAACTCTTAATTACACCGTGTTGTCTCTTTTTCCTTTTCACTTTTCTGCGGAGGTGCGCATCGCGGATGCAGGCTCTTCATCTCTATTCATCTTCTTGCTTGTTCACCAAACACTTCTCTGCGCCTCAAGGGCTGCTATATCATCTTTCTTTTCAGTCACAAAAGAAATAATTCACGCATATATTTGAACAACAACATTATTAAATCGAGACATCAGTGTAAATGACATACTCCTCACAAAAACCCAAACCAAAATTACATTTTGACCCGCAGACTCTTCTATCTTACACGGATTAAGTAAATAAGTGACTGCTTTCAGCTGCCAATATAGTTGTCACTTCAAACAAGGAGCCTATAAGAGGAGATGTGCTGCAAAATCACCAGGTGTTTGTTTTTTTTTTTTTGATGATGGCGTAACTGTGCATGACTTCTAGAGCAATCAGATCACTTATCGGTGATTGACAGTGGCTGATTTCACATCCCCAGCTTGCATCCATAGCAGACAAGAAATCTCTCCAAGCAACCAAATGAGTTTCCTTCCTTGTTGATAAACTAACCCGTCGCTTGGCTGGTGATGTAAGAGTTTGTTGCTTCCTCGGTTCTTAGCTATCAGTGAACTTTCCGCAACACTGCCACATCGTGTTCTGGCACTGAAATTACTGAGCGTGTCCGAGCTTGTTTTGAAGCACTGGCATGTGAACGCAACACAAGAATCAACGATCCCGGGCCAGACACAGGCCTGAGCACGCCATGTGGAAGGGCCATTAGTCCTCTCCCCGCTGAACTCCCGGCCCCATTGCAGCAGAAGCGCCTCGTGGAGAATGTTTTGACCAGACCAAGACAAACTTTGTTCTTGTTCATGTGGCCCTTCAAAAGCATAAAAACAGAGTTCTGGCTTCTCGTGGAGTATGTAACAAGCTATTTGGTAGCAGTTTATTTGAACATTTCGACAAGTATTCGTATTATTTCTAAACGATTTGCCTCTGAAAAAACTTGCATGGTTCCATAACATGTTGCACTGTACGTGGTTGTACTAACAACCAGAGAAGGTTCAATTTATGGCCACAATAGCGATGTGTAGAGCATGTGTAGAGGCCCCCAAATGGGCCTAATAATTGCAACTAAAAAATTTACATCTGCTTTTAAGTAAATAAGATTTTATCCCACTTCTTTCAACAAAAAACCACCATCATTATTATTATGTACTGTAGGTACTGACAAGCCTATGAGCTTTTAAGATTGTTCTTTGCTTCACAGTCAGATGCAACAGAGCGAAGAGAGATGCTAAAAATGCTAATGTATGCTAATTTTGGGCAGATTTTCATCTCATCCTCCCATTCTTCTGTTGCAAGAGGCAGAGGGATTGTAACGTTGTCTTGTCTGAGATGTGACAGCTGATGTTCCCATGTAGTTTACCTGAAAAGCTCCAAGAAAGTTGAGTAGCGTGAACATCTGTCATGTAAATAAACGCTGGTTCCATTTGAACCTGAACTGGGTTGAATATTTCATTCAAGGGCTCATGGGGGCTAGGAATAAAGTAGCTATAACCTCTAACAATCAAGAAAGCAAAACAATGAGAGGGATAAAATGGGGTCCATGCCCTGTGACAACACTGTAGAACATGGAGTGTATTTTTGGCCTAACTAAGATGGGTTTACATCACAGTTTTCATTTCTAACCCTGACAACATGACATTATGTCTAAATCTGAGATGGAAGTGACATAGTACTGTTTTGTATTGTGTTGCCAAGGTAACCGACAAAAGGCATCTGTGAAAGTATCATTACAAAAAGAATGCATTGCTCCAGCCATGATCATTATCCAGCCTTACCAAGACTAACCGGAGAGAAAAACTCAAACAAACAAATAAAAACTTGATGATGTTGGTTTGAAACAGAAAACTGTAAAAGTATCATGCTGAAAGCTGCAACCCACTGTTTCCTCCTCATGAGGCGACTGTGACATGCTAAAGGAAGCATTTGTGTGGAAAGGCCCATAGGAGCAGCGTTTAACTGTCGCCTTCTGAGGAGGAGGTTGCGACGGATCCTATTTCAGGACAAGAAATCAACTTGGCTGTTTCAGTTTCGGGACTTGTTGGGAAGCCACACACTTTGCTCCTGCCATCTTGGTGGACTGAAATGTGATGTCAGTGCTCAGATAAGACGGAGGTCTGGAGACAGACAGACTTGGTGCGGAGGAATATGCTGTCCACACGTTGTTTTTGAATGCTGTCAAGGAGGGCTTGATACATGAGTGCACAAGCCTTTTATGTCAATCTTAAGCTGTCATCTGAAATGAGTTATGCCAGAGGTTTGAAGAGCATCTTGAAAGTTTTATGTTTTGAGTGAATACAGAAGGCAAAGTGGAGAAAACTATTGTATTAGATGTGTGATCTGCAGATGGGAAGCAATGGTCAAATTCTCTATATAGTTAAATTACAGTAAGGGACTATTATCAATCATGAAGGTGCTTTTTTTTTTTTTTTTAAATCATACTTCTGATTAAATTCCCTTTGATCATTATATTTTTCTCCTTCCCTGCATCCCGCTATAATGTGTTTTATGTAAAGCACTTTCAATTGTCCAGTGCATGAGAAGTGATATGTACAAATAAACTTCCTTTGCTTTGTGCAGACAGTCTGTTCAGTTCCAGTATGTCCATCGCAGCTGTGGTGTTGCTGAAACACACCAAAACGTTGGTCTGTCAATACTTTGTCCAGGTGACAAAACTGCCTCACACAATCTGGCTGAAATTCAGAAGCAAATCAGCACTAAAGCAGCTGTTTGCAACAGTTTTTTCCACATTGCACCAGTTGTTGGTGGGCCGTGGACCTGTGGGTTGGTGTTGCAATACATGGCTAATTATTATCTCAATATGTCCAGAGTCAATTTCAGCTGCTGTAAATATCTTTATAGTCATTAAGACACTTAACTGCACAAATAAGTTTTCTTATTTTTTTTTTTTCTTCTTACCTGACCATGTGGTGGTTTGACATCCCAGATCTAAAACATTCA
Source organism: Atherinomorus stipes (assembly GCA_023101725.1). Classification (NCBI taxonomy): domain Eukaryota; kingdom Metazoa; phylum Chordata; class Actinopteri; order Atheriniformes; family Atherinidae; genus Atherinomorus; species Atherinomorus stipes. The sequence continues at coordinate 133,034 of JALJCO010009923.1, forward strand.
GTGAACACTGAAAATGTCACAGAAAGAGTTTAGGCATAAATGTCTAATGCAGAAATGGTCCTCTACAGCAGTGGTGTTCAAAGTGGGGGTCGACTCAGGACCCACATGTGGGTCACATGATAATTTCAGGGGGTCGCCAGATCATTGTGAAAAATAAAATAGAGCCTACATTTATCAAATTTGAAATTTGGGTTTTCAATATTAACACACTTTAGCAAAAAGATTAATCTGTGAAATTAGCACATTCACTTCTTAATTGTTGCATAAATAGATAAGTTATTACTAATACCATATTAAAAATTCAAATTTGGCATCATCTAAGTGAGAGAAGCTGATTTAGGGAATGCAAGTACCTTGTCAAAGCAATGAACTGAATTCAACAGGAAACATTAATCCTCCTTATTCATAAAGTTTCTGATAGTTTTCAAGCCTTAGATGTAGAAATGTTTTTATAAATGAGCATCCAGAAACAAAGTTATTACAGGTGCTATTCTAGAAATTCAAAATTGGCCCAATTTTAGTGAGAAAAGCTGAATTATAGCACTTCGATAATGAAAAAAGAAAAAAAAAATCCACATAACCCTCCTTATTCATGAAGATCCTGACAGTTTCCAAGCTTCACATTAAGAAGATGACCCATTCGATGTGTCAGACAATTAACTCAGCCTTCGGGGGGTGGTGTGTGTGTGCGTGTGGGGTGTGTGTGTGTGTGTGTGTGTGTGTGTGTGTGTGTGTGTGTGTGGGTGGGGGGGGGGGGGGGGGTGACATGTATGTTATTTTGGAGGTCATAACTCAAAAAGTTTGAAACCACTGCTCTCCAGGATTTCATCTTTGATGCACACAGAAAGGAGGAGTCGGGTTGTTCCTTCGCTGACCTGTGCTGCATTATATTATTGTGTGGTAAATAGCTGATTACTCACCGTTCACTTCATCAACTCCATCCGTTCATCTGCTGTTAAAGGAGAATTGCACTTTTTGTTTGAACCTGGGGTTTGTTTTCATATGTCCTTTCATATATGTGAGTAATGGAGAGAGGAATTTCTCCATGAAGAAATTTTTCATGAATTTCAGGCAGCATAGCAGCAGCCTAGCAGCCCAGTTAATGATAAGTATGGGGCAGCTGGCCCCATACTAAGTTCACCTTCAAAATGTGCACCCCCCACTTGTGTTTTGACGCGAGTTATCAGCAATTTCGGAACAAGATTTGATTTCCAGCGCCCCGAGATTTGGACACAATCACCAAAACGAATAACGATCGCCGGGTAATGTAGATACTTTTGTTCATTTCTCCTCTCTAGTAAGTTGTCGGGCACTTGTTGAGATTATCCAAGCACTTCCATGTGGAAACAAAGCATGTTCTTAAGGCTGACTAGATGTGGAGACCAGTTGCCCCATACTTATCATTAGCTGGGCTTCTAGGCTGCTGCTATGCTGCCTGAAATTCATGGAGAAATTCCTTTCTCCATTATCCACATATATGGCAAGACACAAAACAGAAAAAAAAAAAGAGAGAAAGGGAGAGGGGGAAGAAAAAAAAGGAAAGGCGCGGGTAGGTTGGGTGCTGTCCACCTGGTGAAATTCCAGGTCGCCCGTTGTAGGTAACACACGTTCCTGTATTGTGGGTTGTTGTGCCTCGGTCGGCCGGGGGTAGAGGGGGGCGCGGGCGCGTCCAGGGGGCTCTTCCCCCTGGGGGGGGGGGGTGAATGGTCCCGCCGGGGTCGGCCGCTCGCGGGTTCGGCTCTCTCTCTGGTCGTGGCCCCTGGGGGCCTCGGGCGCCCCGGGGTTGGGGCGGGTTGCCGTGGGGCGTTCGCCTCTCTCAGGGCTGCTCGGGGGGGGGGCACCCCCGGGGCTGCGGCCCGCTGGCGCGGGGGGTGGTTTGTGGCCGCAGTGGGTCGGGCTGTTTGTCCGTCCGGTTGTGTTTGTGAAATTTGTTTGTTTTTCCCTGGCGCCCCAGATGAATCCTCCTGTGGTCTCTTGTTCCACAGCATGGCTCCTCCGCTCCTCCCGTTTTGTCTGAGATCGTGTGATCCGCCCATGGGTCGTGTAGTTTAGTTTTTCAAGATCTTGTTGGCCTGTTTCTTGAGGAAAATGTATTGTGCAATGTGTCCCCATACGTCTTGTCTTCGCGCGGTGTGTCCACTGCCCGGAGTGTTTGGCCCGCGCTTTTGGCTGCGCTCCCTTCGGGGCGCTGCCAGCTCCCTTCCCCAGACAGCAAACGCCGGTGTCAGAGTAGATGGCCTCGATTCTCTTAAGTGCGAGGCTCGTGTGCGCCTGACAATCGTGCGGCTGGGTCGCGCTCGCCAAAGGGTGCGAAAGAGTGATTCTGTTCGCATTTTCTTCGCCCCTCGATTGGTCGGGGTGCTCCGGGGGCATCCTCCGTCTTGTGCGCCGTCCCGCTCGCGGGTAGGGGAAAAAGGATATATGAAAGCACATATGAAAATAGACCCGAGGTTCAAAAAAAAAAAGAGAAATTCCCCTTTAACATTCATGTCTAATCAGCCAATAACATGGCAACAACTCAGCGCCAACACTGTATATGCCACAAAATGCATGTGGCTGGTACTTGAGGGGGGTGTATAATAATATACGTACGCCTGGACATTATGGGTTTACAAATCCGATTGAGACCGCTTGGCTAGTCCGACACATTGTGAGACAGAGAGACCTGAGACAAGATCAAGACCAAAGACTGACGAGGCCATGACAAGACCAAGACCGCAAAGAAGTGGTCTCGAGAACTACAAGTCTACTAGAAGGTAGACCTAAGAAAGTGGACGGTGACTCTGACAACATGCCATCACAGATGCTTCAACAGCTTTGGATGAGGCAGAGAGAACACAGCGTTCATATCAGGTTAAATGCTTATTATCTCAGGTTGCCTCCCTTTGCTGTTTACTGTAGGTTTTTGCCTGACCACTTTTGGCTTCTATCATTCCATGTCTAAATAATTGAAGACCCCTGCTCTAGGTAATAAGAATACTCTTTTCTGTGTTGTGAATATGGTGTGAGTAAACACCAGAAGTCATTGGAAAGGACTATAATGTACAGTATGTTTAACCCTTGGCATTGCTGCAGCCCTGGAGAACCAGCAAAAGCATCCCACATGAAACCCCCTGGAATGGCGAAGGGTTTTAAGTGTTAATGGGAAGATTTGGTGGTTCACTGCTAAAAGACAGAGGAAACAAAGAACACTACCATGACGGTAAAGTAGAAACTGACATAACAGAGGGCATTAGGTCTGAGATGTCTCCTGGCAGTTTGGGAATTTATTTTTCATCGTCCTCCACCAGTATTCAGCACCTTAAACTACTATCATCCGGCTTTGTTCCCCGTCAAACGATTTCTCCGTCTGCAGAAACCAGTGGGGCCACTGGTATGTGACATTTACAGACAAGATGAACTTAAAAATATTTAATACCCAAATAAGGATCTTGGATTCCCTCCATTTGTGCTTTTCTCTCCCTTTTTTGTTGTTTTACCTTCAAGCAAACATTATCCTTGGCCGACTGTGAGCTTGTGTGTGTTGGTGTGTGTGCACATGTGTGTGTACTGCACTTCAAAGGCAACAACAGTCAAAGGCCTCCTGTGGAGTGTGTCAAACTAAAAAAAAATCTCTCTGAACTGCGAATTAACAGCATCTCCCTATCACACCTCTTTTGCCTGCACCTCCGTATGTCCTGTTCTCCAGAATCCTCTTCCTTTATCATGTTCTCCTAATTGACTTCTCATGTTCTATATTTTTAATCTAAATAGACTTAGCAGAAAAGGAGTCAGTAAATGAGTGTTTGCTCTTTCATTTCTAATAAATCTCAAACTGTTGGAAAGTCTGTTTATTTTTCTTTTAAATGGAGCCACATTTGGAAGGAAAATTTATTTGTGGGAGAAACAGTGAAGTAGTGGCGTAAGCGTACATCCATCTATATAGATGTATCAATCTAAACTGATCCCCCCACCCCCCACCCCCCCCAGGTTCACATGCATTAGAGAGGGGAAAGTACATGAAGATGCAGTTCATTGTAGCCGACGGCACTTAGTAGCGTTGTCACTCGGTGCCAAGTCGGCACCAGCAATACTGTTATACTGTCGGTACCTGTACTTTCATGGTAACGCAGGTACTGGACATATGAGTGGTGTTCATTCGCCAAGCCAAACCGCATTCTGGTTGCAGCATGGTTTCATTCCAACCTCAACAGCGCATCATCTCACAGTAGGAGCTGACATCTTTCAGACGTCCCCGAATTTCTGCCCACTGTGAACCATGGAGGTTGAAACGAAACCACAGCGAAGTGTAGAGTGCAGTGTACATGGGCGTGAAAATTATTGATTAAACTTTATAAATGGTATTCTTGGTGGGCGATTCTTCACCATCATGTCCATGAATCAATATGACGTAGCCTAAAACTGCTTCATTCCAAGTGGGTGTGCTCGCACATGTATGATGTTATCTTTCGTCCTATTCTGTAATTTCTCGTTGTGTTTATTGAAAATTTTGTTCATTATGTATCAAAAAGTGCTAAGATCTCTGGCTGCTGGCATTTTCAACGCTGACAAAAAGCACTGACACAATAGTGTTTGTTTCTTTCAAATACTTAAGGCGCCAATTATTTTTTTATTCATTTATTCATCTTAGTTGAAAAAATTCATGACTAAAACTAATGGGTCTCATTCATAAAACATGAGCAGAGCGAATTTGTGTGTAAACTGTCCGTAGATGTAAATTTACGTAAATCTCGCATTCATCAACATTTTAGTTGAACAGTTGAACATTTTGTTTGCTAACAAAGTCTACACATGCTCTCAAGAGTGTGTAGCGCTTGTGTAAATTTACAAACACATCTGAATAATGCTTGTCCGTGTTGTAAATTACAATTTCAATTCATATTGCTCTCTATTATGGACAGATTCAGTTGAAAAATGCTTAATGTTCAACATTATTTTGTTAACACGGCATTTACACGGATAGTTTTGTGTTATAACTGATTTCCTGTGGGTGTTCTGTGGAGTGGATATGATTGTTATTCATGACAGGCTAGCAGACTCCTATTGACTTATGCTAGTATTATCATCGGGGACCACTGGTACCAGGAATATGAGATGAAATAAGATGAAACTGTCTCCAGTGATAAGTAGGACTCTGGCTCACTTGAAAATGAGGCCCTTCGTCAAAAATCCTGAACTTCCGCCTTAAGCTGTGTGCCTTGTGTCAAAGGCCACAGTGACAATGATTTTGATCGTTTGATTCAGCCTTGTATGAACTGCTGGAGTCCTGTATGCAAAAATGGCCTGCATGGCAGAGTTCCAAGATGAAAACCACTGCTGTGCAAAAAGAACATAAAGGCTTGTCTCTCTTTTGCCAGAAAACATCTTGATGATCCCCAAGACTTTTGGGAAAATACTCTGTGGACTGACGAGACAAAAGTTGAACTTTTTGGAAGGTGTAGGTCCCATTACATCTGGCATAAAAGTAACACGGCATTTCAGAAAAGGAACATCATACAACAGTGAAATATGGTGGTTTTAGTGTGATGGTCTGGGGCTGTTTTACTGCTTCAGGACCTAAAAGACTTGCTGTGGTAAATGGAACCATGAATTCTGCTGTCTACCAAAAACTCCTAAAGGAGTTCGTGACCTTAAACTGAAGCGCACTTGGGTTCTGCAGCAGGACAATGATCCAAAACACACCAGCAAGGGTGGCCCAAACACTTATTAGGTTTAGGGGGCAATCACTTTTGCATACACACAGGGCCATGTAGGTTTGGATTACTAATTAAAATCTTCATTTAAAGCTGCTTTTTGTGCTTACTTGTGTTATCTTTATCTAATATTTAAATTTTTTTGATGATCTGAAACGTATAAGTGTGACAAACATGCAAAAAATAAGAAATCAGGAAGGAGGCAAACAGTTTTTTCACACAACTGTAATATCGTATCATGATCAAACCAGGGATTAATCCCCTAGATCCGACAGATTGAGTCTGAAACGTTCTTATTTTCTTACCTCCAGCTCAAACAATGAAGTTTCATCCAAACACAACAAAGTCATGCTTTTCCCCAAGATTTCTAAATTTAACTTAAGCCCCAGGTGTGCACATAAAGCATCACATGGAAATATTTTTAGTCAATCTATAATCTGCTAATCTCTTCACTGTGCCTGTAATACACCTGCAGCATCTACAGTTATCAACTGAAGATGACAGTCAAACCTTTTCCAAGTAAAATCTGAGAGAAATTAACCTTCTATCTGTATATTTCCATAATGGCAATAAAAATGTTTTCTTATATTCCAGTGACTGTACACTTTGACTGCTATGTTCTAACCTTTGAATAAAAGTAAATATCAGATAAAAGGAGGGCTGCTTTGGCCACTGATGCATCAAATGTTGTGAAAAAGTGTTGGTGGCTTCTGGATGTTTTTCTAAAAACCCCTTAATAACGTCATGTTTAAAGGTTAAATTATCCATTACATGCGTCTTTCTTTGATGGGAACCCCAGCTTATTGAGACATGCATGCATTACACCCTGCAGAAAGCTTGTTTCCTAATCACATTATCCTATACGCTGGAAAATGAGCAAATTATTTCATTTTCATCTTTCTGGTTTGTTTTTTTTGTGACAGTTTCTTTATAACACATATTTGTAGCTCCTCCTTATTCCACCTTGTTTTCAGTTAATTTGACTTCCCTTTTCTGGAATGTCTTTTGCTTTAAAGCGATGAAACTAGGCTTTTTGGTAAGTTTTATGACTACATTCACCTAAAAGTGCTCTACAGGTCCACATATTGGCAGATGGCTTCCTGAATGTAAGTCTTTCTCCAGCTTTTAAAAGCTTACCATCACATTGAAATATGTGTGATAGAGTGAAAGTAGCTTTACAGAGCTTACTGTCAGCATAACTATCTGCTTTCCACTAGGATACACTTCATGTCTCTGGTCTACTTATCAGACTAAAATAACATAAGAACATGCTTCAGGTTGGCTTGCATGTCTGCCGTTTTACATTTTCAGCACTCGGAACAAGTGCACTTTTTACTCTAATATCTTACAGTACATGGAAGAAATGTCCAAATTAACAAGACCTTCTTACAGTAACTCTAATGGGTTGTTCTCATGTCTTCTGCAGATGTTCTTCTGTTTCTTGCTCCCTTGTACAGTACATTATTTTAAATGAAGTAATTACAGTTTTTTTGGGGGAAAAGAGGTCTTTAATTAATATAAACACTTGAAGACTGTTAAGCTAGAGTTTTTTTTTTTTTTTTTTTTTTTACTTTATCGCTTCAACTTATAGACAGCTGTTGTTTAGTATGATTACAGTCTTGTCTGCAATGATTCTGCACTGCGGAACAACTTTTCTGAGCAAGCGGACAAAAAAAAAAAACTTCTTTTGCAACTTTCAATATTGGCTTTTATACTGATGTCCAAAATACCAAAATTGTCCAACTCTTCCAATTTCTGATATCCACCAATACCGATCTATGCAGACAACTGTGAGGTTGTATCACTCATAGGGAAGGGACTTCATTAAAAAAAAAAAAATCTGATTAGAGGCTTTTGCAATTAATTAATCTTGATTAATCATATTACAAAAATTGCACCAAAAAGTAACATTTTCATCATTAGATTTTCAAGGACAACTGAATAAAAAAATAGACACAAATATTAATAGACATAATAGACATTACAACTATAAACTCAAGCTCTATTACTGTCTGATCAAATACATTTAAAGCCAGAGTTGGTAATCCTGTTCAAAAACACATTTTGTTATTCTGGGTGAAATGGTCCTTCCATCCTGACAGTATCAATACATCATGTATTCATAGAAAGGAAGGAAAAATGTCAGACCTCTGTGAGAGCTGCAGTTCTGTAAAAACTCTGACCAACCCCTGCCATTCGTACCAAAAGGCAGGAATTGGTAAATTGCAACTTATAGAAAGAACGAATCAATGCCTTTATGTCTCGTCTTTGCCCCTCCTCTCTCACCGTCCCCCACGTGATTCCCTGTGCGCCGCTCACTGTAAACAAATATAGCTAACGGACTGCTAACTGCTGCTGCGCCAAAAAAACAAAACAACAGGTAAGGATTAAGTCTTGGAGGCGTTGACATTTGCAGTGTGGACTTTTTACACCGCTGAAGGAGTTGGAGGTGAGTAGATGAAAGTTTTTAGAAACGTGGCTTGTCAGCTGTCCACTCGTCTGTCATCGTTAACCTGCTCGTAAAACATCGGCGCGCATGTCCCTGCGCTCTGAAGGCGTGGTTTCGGGTGGTGTGTTTTTATAAATGTTGCTTGCTCGAACCATTTTTCCAACATTGCCAACCCTAGCTTTAATTGTATTTTAACTTTTTTAAAAAAGTAGAAAAAGAAATAAAAGTTATCCCTAACCAAAACGTTAAAGTTAACTCAATACTTTAACTATCAAACTGGCTTTTTCTAATTAAGAACATGTTACAGTAATTTTTAAAAATGTTTCTGTCCACACTTTTCACAAAGAGGCATCAATATCTGAGTTTTAATTTCTGTTTCATGGAGCAGAGGTGAAGATCTACTGTTGTCTGCAGCTGATGCTTCCTGCAGCCTCTAGTGTCTTTGAGATGTTTGAGACGTGGGCAGGGCTTGAGGAGGGGGAGAGGCCTGTGGCAGCACCTGCAGCTAACAGAGGGAAGTAAACAATACATACTTCTTTCATGTCGGTCTCTAAAAATATCCAATAACACCAAAAAAAACTAAATTTTTTGTAGCTGCTTCATACAAAAAAAAGTAGGGATGTTCGAAATTGGCTTTTTTACCGATATCCGATATACCGATATTGTCCAACTCTTAAATTCCGATATCCGATATCAACCGATAGAGATATATGCAGAGAACTGTGAGGTTCTGTCTCTCATATTTTGAGAAATACAACTATATTGTCCTCTGAGAGCAAACATCCCAAAATATCCTTAACTCAGCCAGAGGAGTTCATGTTGAACATCTGGCTGCCAGATATCAGATTCTGGCAGGTATTAGCCAACATGTGGCTAATTCTAATATTTCTGTTAATTATAATATTCTGACAACTCGGTAACTTAACCAACAACTTAAAACCAGACATATCATAAGCAGCTTCTAAGCAAGTCAGTCTGTAGCAGCAGCAGCTGCACCGTAGTCATGACTCTGAAAGGAATGCTGGGATATGAAGGTCCTCCAGGATAAAAGGGACTTCATACATGCTGGACCGCTACTAATGGAACAAGATCTTGCGAGATTTCATTGCTCCGTAATGAAATCTTGCTAGATTTTGTTTTTCAAAATATCAGTACAAAAAAACTATACTGATATTTTCCGATATCACATTTTAATGCCAATATGGGCGGATAATATCGGTAGGCCAATAATATCGGACATCCCCAAAAAAAGAGTAATCGTAGTGGTCTGAAAAATGGGTAAATATAGCTACAAAGTCACAGAGTTTTGTCGTGTACCAGATAATCAGCCCTAACAAATGTTCTGTTTTCTTTGTAGCAGCAGGATCATGTTCTAAGTGGGTTTCAGTTAGTCTGTGATTTAGACCACACGGTGCTGGATAGAAGGTACTATACTGGAATAAACAATAAGTTGATATTCTTCAGATGACACTACATTATTAATAAATCCTTCATTTGTGAATCTGGGAAATCTGTTCCCTCACATCACTAATTTTCCTGTGCTGAATTTAATGAATTTTATTTACACTAATTCAACTTAAGTAAATTGAGTTATCCAGCATTTTGCCTCCCAAAGTTCTTACGACTTACAGTATTTAAGGTTATTACTTACAACTAAGTTAAAATTAAGTTATATCTATGAGATATATTCCATTAAAACCGAGCGGCAACCTCTGGTGGCAAACTATGAGGTTACCTGGAAGAAGTAATTTTTTGTAGCTCTCCCTTGATCCGCTAGGGGCTGCAACACAGAGCAATTCTCCATAGACTCCCATGTTAAAAAGGCCAACTTCACAGCAGAAATGAACATGTTTACAGCCTGGTTCAAAAAATAATTTTAGGTTTAATAGGTCAAGTTTACCTTCATGTCAACTGTGAGGGGGGTGAATTTATTTATAACTCATCCATTTAGATGTTATTTAATCTTGAAATTACACATAATTAAGGGCGTGTTCTTATGATTGACATGCAGCAGACCGGAAGTCTGGCCTGTCGACTGGTGGCTCAGGTCTCAGTTTGTAGCAGTGTCACACAATGGCGTTTTTTAGTCAGCTAACAGCAAGTCTAAGTGTGTCTTACATTTAGCCGCCGCTTAGGGGGCTAATCTTCATTAGCTCCTGTTAGTTTCGAGTTATCTCAGTTAGCATTTAGCCCAGAGTACGTCAGTTGTCAATCATTTGCCCCGTGGCTTGGAGCGGCCTTGCCTATGCCCATTTTTGAATTTTCCGGGAGTGACGACACACGTGACACTGCCTCATAGCAAAGGTGGGACACGCCCAACTGGCGTCACATGTGCGGGAGATTTGTCCCTCTCTATTCAGGGTCTATGATTAAAACCAATGTTACGTTTTACACAAAGACTATAAAAAAATTGACATAGTATCCGGTCATGTCTGAAAAGGGGAAAGTGAGGCCAGGGCATTCCCTACCGTCGCCATTTTGCCGTGTCACATATGTCGTCACTCCAGAAAGTACTTCAGTGGGCAAAGTCAAGGCCGCTTCGAGCTGCGGGGAAATGATTGACAGCCAAGCTAATGCTAACCAAGCAAATCCGAAGTGAAAAGGAGCTAACAGAGATAGGCGGTTTAAAGGTAAGACACACTCAAACTTGCTGTTAACCAGATAAAAAACACTGTCGTGCAACTCTACTACTGGCAGAGGCCTTCCTGGGAGCAAGAAGGGAGGCAACTATTAGCCTCCACGGCTAGAACCGGCACCCAGTCTGCCGCCTGTCAATCAAAAGGACACACCCCCAATTATGTGTAATGTCAAGATAAAATAACATCTAAATGGATGAGTTATGGAAAAAATCTACCCCCCTCACAGTTGACACAAAGGTAAACTTTACCTATTCGACCAAAAATGATGTTTTGAGCCAGAGTGTAAACATGTTTATTTCTGTGAAGTTAGTCTTTTTAACTTGGGAGTCTACAGGGATTCGCTCTGTTTCGGAGCCAGCCCCTAGTGTATAAACAAAGAATTACAATTATTTAACTTAACTTCCAGGCTTCACTCTTTTCCCACCGAGTTTGCCCCCTGGTTTTACAGTGTAGGAGTTCGTACTCTGGGTCAAGGATGTGGGAAGGGTCTGACAAAGCTTGCTGTGCTTGTCTACAAACAGACTGTTCATACATTGACTGTAGGGAAGAGTTTTCAGTCCTCCCTACAACCTTCATGGCAGTCATGGCATGAAGGTTGTTTCACTCTATATCCAAAGTATCTATGTTGTAGGTATGAGGTAAGAGACGTACCAGAAATGCCGTGTAACACTTAGAGACAGAAAGCTCTGTGAAATCCCAAACCATCAGTGTGTGTATATCCATGCAAAGTGCTCTCCGACTGTGATCAGAGAACAACTTCCCTTTTAGATTTTGGTGCGCATTGAAACCCCAGAGTTCTCCATCCTGAACAGCCCTCCTATCTACAAAATATATCCCAGAGCTTAAATGTCAAGGAGGAAATTCATTTCCAAGAGATAAACGCACCCAGAAGGTGGGAAAGCAGACACAAAACATGCAAATGTTCAACATATTCATAGAGGATGGACATCGCTCCTGGAAGTTTTCAGCCGGGACTGAAAGAGATTGAATGTTTAAGTAGAGATTCAGTTTCACTGAGATGGTTTCACTTTGAGTTAAGAAAGCAACTGAAAACTTTGATCATTTGTTCATTTGAAGACCTACAACGGAGATTTTTGCAGTTTTCTCTGTGATGCACCCCTATCGACAGCTAAAGTAGCATCCATCTTGCATCGTACCTGTACTGTGATTCACTCCAGCCAGTAAAACACAGTCTTGTCTTGACTCTTGTTCTGTTCCTTCCTCTCTTTCTTTTCCTCTCTTCCTCCAGTAATGTTTCATTGCATTTCTTTGCCGAATCCAACATGATGCACGTTCAAAACACCCGCTGTGTTCATATCTGGTTCATATCCGTTTGCTAGTACGTAACGCAGTGCGCAACCAAAGGTCAGCTGCAACGCCACAGCCACGTCACGGCTAAGAAGTTACATAGTGGAGTTTCTGAGCCTCAGGGCGCTGCTGAGCAGTGACGGCTCAAAAATGCGCACAATGAATGTTGGTGTGCCATCAAAACGAGTCAGAAAAGCATAATTTTAAGGTCTAAAAGTTATGTTGTGGGTCTTTAAAACATTATCTATGTATATCTGAAATTTCTGTCTTGAGGCAGAAGAATTTCCAATGCTGTAGGTGAATGATGTGAGGGACCGTGGTGGTTTAGAGCAACTCAACTCTGACACTGAAGCTTTCAAAGCCGAGGCAACACGAACACCAAAGAGGATGACCCAGTCTTAAAATCTGTGTGTAGAAAGGAGGAGTAGGAACTGTAAAAATATTGATTAATGGATGCATTGCAACACTTCTCCGTACAATTCAATATCCTACAAACGGCAAATCCTATATATGTTCACATGGACATATGAAATAAATAGTTAAAAATTTACAACAGAAACAGTAATTAGTTGAGCATTGTTACTTCTTACTGAATTGACATCAAAGTATTCAAATCAATATTGAATCAATCTGGTATTGAATCACAACCCAAAGCACGTTACAGTGAGGACATGCCAATGGATAATGGGACAAAGAGAGTGAAAAAAAGAAACAAGAAGCAGGAGGTGAATGAGTTCAATTAAACAGCAACAGTCTGCATTGTTTAAACCTCAGAATGCTTTAGTGTTTCTCATTCACACATCAACAGTAATAGTGAGAAGGAGCCAGTGATCCAGCTGTAAACCTGTACTTGGATCAGTGGGAGCTTGGCTCTACTGCAGTCTCAGCCACAGTCACAGGTATTGCTGCCCATAGTTTCATGTTCAGACGAGAATTTAAGATCTAACAAAGTAAATAAATAAATAAAAACCCTGGTCTGCTTTGCTTTGATAGAAGCGCTGAGCTGCATGGGTTCTTCAAGATGATCTGAAACATGATGAATCAGTTCGCAGCTGAAACTTATCCAAAAAACTCTGTCAGTGTTTATTCATTCATAAGTTAAGGGAAAATTGCAACCATTGGAAAGTAAAACAGGGATTTGGGCAACAGGGGCGTCTGGTTTACATGCAAAGTCTGTTAGGAATCACCAAATCTGGACCTCTTGAGCCAATGTCCGGAAGGCTTTCAACATTTCCCTGCTCAAGCACAGCTGACTCAAATAAAATAGATCCAACAACCAATGAGGTTCTGCACAAGTGGTTAGTTTATTTCTCTTTTAATTCATAAAAAATTATTCCTCTTTCATGTAAACGTTTTATTCCGCTTAGTTAATTCCTGATGTTCCGCACATGCTCCCTCCCTTATCCTGTTGTAATGGTGCTTGTCGAAGCGTACGTGAAACAAGTGTTGGTTTCGTACTAGCCAGTGAAAATGAAGTAGGATGTTAGTGTCGTGCAGTGAAAATGTGTGGTGTTATGTGATTTTCATGTCGTAGCCGAGACAAAAAGAAGCAGGAACCGGAGTCTGGGCATAGATGTAAATGGACATAAATATGTCACACCTGCCCCGTCCAATCAGAATCCCTCCCACATCCAGATCTAAAGCGGAATTACGCCCATTCTGTCGTTCTCTGTCCTTGTGGAGCAAATAAAGCCAGAACAACCAGGTCCAGCTCTTTGCTTTGCACTCTAAGAATAGATTGGTTGAATTACACCAATCTGGTTGGTAATTCAGTGTCCGACCAAAAAGAATGGTTAGATTAACCAATATTTTGGTCAAAATGACCGATACAAATTGGTCACTTTGACAAAATGACTGATATAAATTGGTCACTTTGACCAAGATATCGGTTAATTGAACCAATTATTTTGGTTGGAAACATACTGTAACTACCAACCTGAATGGTCAAATTCAACCAATTTGTTTACAGAACTGGACATAAAAAAGTTCCCCTTTCAGCTGACTGCCAGCCACTTACCAGCGACTTGTCTGCTAAGTCAATTGCACAGAGAAACGCCTGTGTTCCCAGGGGAAACGATTTCAGAGCATAGATAAATGCCCGGAACAAGGACGTTTCCACACGCCAAGTTTGGACACCGTGCGTGATGACGTATTCGAGGGACAAATCGTTCAGCCAGTGATAGTGCAGTAATGGTGCACTATTAATGGACCACCTCTGGCAGAAAAAGGAGGAACTTTATCCTGCCCGCATCTGTATAGGGTGTGTCTCAGGTTTCCGGAGCATTTTTGCCCCTGGATGCCAAGCATCAGGACCAGCGTTTAACTTTGGGCATTTTTGACGCCAAAATCGTGTTTGGACTAACTCCCTTTGAAATGTAGAGCCAGAGGTGTTCAGCTGGTCTTCAAATACCCCAGATACCAAAATGATGGGATGTGATGGGATATGTGGGAGGCAAAGTTAATCCAGGAGCTCCCCCCACCTGCAACACACTGACATTCCCATACCAGACACTTCAGGGTGGGTGCGCTCTGCAGCCTAGTGCAGATTCCAGATATGCTGGTTAAAAAAAAAAAAAAAAAAAAATCATTTTAAGAAAATAATGATATACCAAGAAGAACTTTGATATTTTCAGGTTTTACTTGAAGCTACTTTGAGGACTACAGCTCTCGTCACAAGCAATGACATCGTTCCCTGCAAGTTGAGCGAACCAAACCGACCATCATCCAATCAGGGCAATGGAAACACTCAACATGTCCTGTCATAGAATGGTTTTCAACTCTGTCAATGCTCTTTTCCTGATCTTGAAAAAAGGTGATGTGCTACAGTAAAATCACCATGCTAACGCACCTTGGGCAGCCCATGATGCATATTGCTTGTGACAAAAGCTTTAGCCCACAAAGCCTCTTTAAGGAAAACCTGAAATTATCTAAAATCTGTGTTTTTTTTAAATGTTTTCTTTGCATAAAAAAAATTCATTTATATCCACAACCAACCTATCTGGAATCCAGGGCAGAGAACGACTGGAACCAGAAGATAATTATTCCTACTGACCTCCATTCATGTTTTTTTTTATTTCTTTGGTCCCATGGGCTGGAAGTACATGGGCATGATTTTGGCTCCCTATTGATGTTATATTGTGAGACACCCAAGTGGACATCACACAAAAAACCCAGTTTGATCCCATGCTTAGATGGTACCCATCTAGCCTGGGCATATCCCAGGTGGGGACTAAACATATTGGCTGGGAATTAGACTGAAAGTGTACTGTAGCAGAGGTACCTCTGCATACTTGATTTAAAGTAATTTGTTACGGTATTGTCATTACAATTGTCACTACTAATCTTGAGTTAACAACTGAATTTTAAAGCCATTTTTAAGGAGTGTTGCTCCCTTTTTATGCCTCTTATTCATCAGCTACTTCTTTGTTTACCTTTGTTGACCTTGAAAATGATGACTTTACACAACCTGATCATATTCATAAACATGCATAAACTCACTCTGATGAGGGGTTGGAGAAGAGTTTTAGGGCAAAGTTTCAGCTTCATTTCCTGATCTGAGAGCTGAAGATAAACTTAATGCTTCTCCAGACTCAGGAATGTTTTTTTTTTTTTCTCATGGATCACTCCACTCCTCTCTGATCTTCTGCTCCTCTGTCAATCTTTATTTGTATCTAAATCCGAGGAGAGAAGACAAGCAGAGTCTTGTCATGTTTGTCAGCTTGTTATACCCACTCGTCACACTGCTTATCTGTCTGTTTGTCCTTCTGTGTCCTGCGAGACTCCATCATTATCTTCACTAGCTTATGACTCTCCCTCCCATCTTCACCTCTGTCTAAATCCTGTGTATGGGCCGAGTAAGGCATTTCAGCAACAAGACCGCCACTTTTCAAGTTTCTATCTAATCTTTCCTGTCCAGTCTGCTAGCTTGTGGTCTTTGTCCTATCAGCTGGCAGCTTTTCATTTGTCAGTAAGCTCACTTGTTGGCTTTATCGTGTCAGTTTTATCAAGTTGAGTACAACAGCCAGCTACAATAGCAGCAGAGTATCAGCCTATTACAGCTTTTGAATCGGTGCCGTTTGTTTTTCTCTTTTAACAAGGGGAAACTCCGCCTCAAAAAAGAGAAGCTCGCTAGTTTGTGGGAAAAAGAGAATTTCCCCTTTTCCTCCATGGGGGTGGGGCTAAGAGGAAAAACCAAACAAATCCACATAAAAAAAAACAAAAATAAACAAAAAAAAAAAAGAGATAAACAGTTGGTTAAAAAAAAAAATTAAATTATTTTAGGTTAATATTACCTTTATTCAACTGGGAGGGGGGAGGAATTTTTTTTTTATTCATTTAGTTGTTATTTATTTATTTAATAAAAAAAAATAAAGGAGGGTGTGTATGATGGAATGGAGGGGGGGGAGGGGTCGCTGCCCGCGGGAGGGCCTAGTAAGCTCCTTCTTCTTTTTAAATAAGAATAAGTTTTATAAGGGAAAAAGGGGGGGTTGGTAGGAAATAAAAGAATAAAAGTGTACCCTTTCACAATCAGCTGGGGGTTGAGCTTGTTACTTCTCTTATCTTGTGTTGGTTAGTTAGGTATGTCTAGGTACGCAGGTCAGCAGCAATTCATCTGGCGGGCGGGGGGGCGTGCTAAAATATTATTTGTGGGGGGAATGAAAGAGGAAGGGAGAAGAGAGGAAGGAAAACCGCCCACTTTCATCTAATCTAAACAGGAAGGAAAGAGAAGGAATGATAATTAAAAATATACGCTTTTAACATAAAAATAATGGCCCTTAAATGCATACTGCCCACCATAGTGGACACCTGTTGGACATCTGTTTTCTTGTGTATTCATGGGTGAGGATGGTATATTCGAACATTTGCCACTTTAATGGACATGAATGAGTGATCCAATACAATGCCATATCAGGGGTGTATTAGGGGTAAATCAGGGGTGGGATTCGATTATTACAAAAAATATATAACAAATTAGAGGCTTTGTAATTAATTGAATATGACTGATCATGTTTTTCATCACATAACAATAGTCACCTTGAAAAACAAACAAAAAAATATTTAAAATGGATTTCAGTGGACGAATGAAGGAAATGACATACATAGATATTAATATTGTAAACTTAACCTGCTCTGACTGATGCTGGGAGCTGGAACTGAATCTGGGAGCTGGGGCTTACACTCAAAGAAACGATTCATTGGGTCAGCTCAATTAAATTGAGGGCAGTTTTTCCATCCAATAAATATACTGTATGTAGGGTGAACTCAAATTTGATCTATTTATGCAACATAATATAATTGAGTTAGTTCAACACATTTTTATTCAATTGCCTCAAATGGAAATAATCACATTTGATACATGTAAATGATGGAGTTATGACTGACACAGACTTGTAAGAAGTGTTTTATGTTCATGTGACTCAATTTATACAAATTAACTGGGGATAGAGGTTGATATGATGCAATTAGATCAAGTCACCATTGTAAAAAGGGTTTCTGTGACACACATTTGTCATTAGACAAACCTAATGACTTCTTAAAGCAGTTGGTGTAGACATGCTCATCTATTCTATAGAGCAAAGTTGAAAGTTTGCTATGAAATTGTTTTACTTTACGTTGTCCATGAAAAATAAATATAGTTATATTAAATTGCTAAATTTGTGTAAAATGAATTAAATCTCAACATGTCACCTTTAAGAGGAGCTTGAATCAGTTTTTTGGGTGTGGCAGCTGAGACTGATGCTTAGAGCTGGGATTGGAACTGGGACTGATGCTGTTGAGTAGTTTCATACGAGGCTGCGGCAGCATCTGCTTCTCAAGGAGAGGAATAAACCATGCATTCATTCATGTTTGTCTCCATAAATCTCCAATAACACCAGAAAATGTGGCTGGATTTGTAGCTGGTTTCATCTTTGAAAAGAAGTAACTCGACGTGTCAGAAAACTCGCTAAATACTGTATAGTGACTCAGTCATTTAGTTCAAACATGTCCATCAGTGTAACTGCTGTGACAGCAAATGCGGTAATTGTATAGTAATTAATTTATGGTGGACATTACGTGTCCTTCTTTGTTCCTTTCATGTGACGTACATCAGCCATATTGCTCAGCACTGCCCCGAGCTTTCCGGTAGTATACCTATTTACTACAACGGGCTACACATCTGCAAGGATGAAAGGCTTCCCTGGATGAAAGGCTCCTCTGATCAACATTCTCCAAGATTTTGGGTCCAATATGATCCCATAAAATTAAAATAAACAGTGTTTCACAGTTTTATTTACTTCTACTGGGTTAATTATATGTATTTGTCCTGGGGTAGTCACATGCCTTCTGATAAGTAGGCTTCACAGTGTGTACTCACAGCTGGAAGGATACACTTCTACATTACTTTTCCGTCTGGCTGGCTTATGGAGTTGTTTATCTTTGGTTGGGTTGTGTTTCTCGTGCCGTGCACCATTTCAGATCCCACTTTTAGCACTAGTGTTTGTGTGTGTGTATATTTAGCATCTTGATACTGGAGAATAAGTGGAAAGTAGAGACTAAGCACTTGTGAGTTTTAAAGCCACTATCCAGAATGAAATGTTTGATCCAGTAATATAGGTTTCAATTAAACACTCCTTGTGAAACCCAGCTTAGGGGTCAGCGGTAATGTGAGCACTGAGGTGTTGATCTCTAAACCAGAAGACTGGTTTCATCAGATCCACGAACACCATCAGGGATCTCCATCCAGAAGAACACAAATGTCTGTCTTCCTTTGTTATCCAGGTTGGGTTCAAATTTTGTCTTTTTTTTTCTTGGTTGTGTAGTTTTTGGTTTAGGTAGTTTTATTCATTGTTTGCTAAAATAAATTGCTTTGATCTTGTCTAACTTTTATTTTATGTTGTTTTTGTCTTTACTGTTGCCACTCCCCCTTTCCTAGGGGAGCCTGTATTGTAACTATGGGGGCTTGTCCGTGATCCTACCCCTGTCCTGTGACATACAGTAGTTGTCCTCAAAATTATTTATACCCTCCATTAAAGAAGGAAAAAAAACAGCTGTCAGTAAAATAAATTAAAATTGACAAAAGTAATAATAAATAAGATTTTTATTAAAAGTCATTGCATTGATTTTGAATTTTTTGTTTCTTTGCTTTGGTTTTTTAATTATTTTTTTTAATCACAATTCAAAAGCACTATGTTATTTCACTAAATTACAATTTTGTTAATTTTTATTCATTATTAGTTTTTATTCTTGTTATATGAATTACTATTGTGAATTTAGCCTTTTCTTTGGTTGGAGGGTATGGATATTTTTGAGGACGACTGCACATGCATGCACAAGGCCTGGCCTGGGGTTGTAACATGCATCAATCCACCATAAGTCCTGACCATTATCTTCGTACTGAATAGGTCATCATTATGCTGCCAACAGACCTCTGAGCAGTCAGTGTGGACACATGATCTGAGGGCGTCCTGCAGTATCAGCGTGTTACCACTAGACTCTGGTCCCAGTGTACTCTTTTTTTGGGATCCCTGTTGATTGGGCATACTTCTCAAAGATTCATTCATTCATTCATTTTCTGTACCGCTTATCTAGTTCAGGGTCGCAGAGTCACTGGAGCCTATCCCAGCTATTATCAGGCGAGAGGCAGGGTACATCCTGGACAGGTCGCCAGTTTGTTGCAGGGCCAACACAGAGAGACAGACAACCATTCACACTCACAATCACCCCTATGGACAATTTAGAGTGATCAATTAACCTAACAGGCATGTCTTTGGATGGTGGGAGGACGCCGGAGTACCCGGAGAGAACCCACGCATGCACGGGGAGAATTCTCAAAGATGACGTTTGTTTTATTTGCAACACAGGTACATAAAAAAAAAAAGAAACTATTTATAAAAACCGTCTGAGAGGTCAGCTGGGACTGTAGCTCAGAAAATATGGAGAACTCAGAGCTGTCAGTGGAAACAAGCTGATCAGAAAACCTTTGAAAACCCCAGAAATCTGACGGACGACAAGCTGAGCTTAGAAAGGTGGCGTGGCTGTGGACCGACCTGCTGGTTGTTAAATAATCCTGGAGGGTCATGGTAATCTGATTACAGTTCACGTTACTGATGCTGAACTGACTGCAGCCTCTTCACAAAGAAGACATCAGGGTGTTTGAGGCTGAGACTGGCGGATATTGTTGTTCATGTCATGATCATCATAATCATCATTAACAGCACAATCATCTCCATCATCATCATCATCATCACCAATCTTTTCAGATCTGTTTCTATAATGAGCTCATGGTAGCATGAGGATGATTGCACACACACACACACACACACTCAGTGCTGCACACACACAGTGGAACAGCTGACATCTGTCTGGGAACAGCATCTTCATCGCAGCGATGTCACCATCATCCGCCCTCCTTATCTGTTTTCATCTCTCCCTTTTTTTTCTTTTCTCTTGCCATCCCCTCTTTTCCTCCATCTCTACATTTTTCTCTCTTCTTCAGACTCATTTTTTTCTTCACTGCCATCTTTCACTGCTTGCCATTTCTGGTATCCAAGGCGCTGACTGTACTTACATCCAACACACACACATAAACAGGTCCACTATTATTGGCCCGGTGTGTCTAACCCCCCTCTGTGTTACCTCCTCTGTTTCTTGGCTGTTCAAACAAATGCCCTCTATCTCACCATCCAGCCATTCAAGGACACCTCTCCTCCACACACACATGCACACACACACAACATGGCAGTCAACTAACTCTCCTTTGTGGTGTTTCTTTGAGGAATATTACAGGCTTCCTCTCATGTCTGCTTCAGAGAGATGACTTGAGAAATAACTTTCCCAATGCTAAACAATTCCCTTATTTGAAGATGGCTCACCGGGGTATTGTGCGCTTGTGTGTGCACAGGTGAAGTTAAGAGTAATTTATAATGGTGTGTGTGTGTTTGACTTTCTGTCGAACAAGAATTCATTAGCACACACCAAGTTAGTGTGGCTGTATGGTGTGGAGACGCCATTAAACCCCTGCTGCCCTGGCCGTCATTTCTCACTGCAGTGGGCTCAAGTTGAAAGATAAGTGTCGCGCTGATAAGGGAGCAGGAAAGATTTATGTCTCGGTATCCTGCTGCAGCATGCTTTATTTGTTCAGCTTTTTAGTGGACGGATCTGGTGTTATGTCTGGTGCATGCTATAATTGCTCTAACTGAATCTAAGACTTTGTTAGAAAATATCTTTAATATTTTAATGCAATGTTTTTAAAGTTTTTTGGGCTCTAATGGGCTTTATTTGACAGTAGAGTGACAGGAAGAGTTAATGACCCACAGCAAAGAGCCCCAGGCTGGGAGTTAAACCTGGAAGATGGAACTTTTGCACCTGGGGTGGATGCTCATCCAGAAAAGCTGCACATCACCCCAAGTCAAGATTTTCCAGACATAGAATGAAAAAAATCAGGTTCTCATTAAAACTGCATGTCAACAATAAGCTCTGTTGTGTTGTTTTGTGAATCATTTCATGTCAGTGTGAAGGAATGCAGGTCCTCCTGGTTGTTTTACCCTCACCTTAATCATTTTATGATTTAGTTTAGCTGCATAAAAAGAGATTAAGTTGTGACACACTGCTTGTGCACAGCTCAATGTATTTAGAAATATTAAGATTTATTTATTTTTTAAATTGATATGAAAAAAATAAAAATAAGAAAAAGATTAAAAATAAATTGAAAAATAAATTTTAAAAAATTATGAAAGAAATATTAGGATTTAATTTTACATAAATGAGCAAAAACAAGGTCAGACTGCAAGAGATCAGATTTTTGACACGTCGGCTAATTTTACACCCAGGATTTGTTTACTTGCTGCTGTTTCTGGATTTGAAACTTTGAAACTTTTTATTTGGAAATCAGTTCCTTGAAGTCAAACTTGTGGTCTGCAGCGTGCTGCGTGTAGAGATTATTAAGTGGTCTATGATTGGGTAGCAGCCATGGCTGTTTTTTTTTTTTCTCGGAAGTGCAAATTAATTTCTTCCAGTAATTTGCCTTTGCTCTTTTGTTTTCAGCCTGCGTGCTTTTTCCTTCATCAGATTTGACCATTTCACCAACTTTTTTAGCTTAAAAGAATGAAAGAAAACCAAACAGCTAACCAGTCAACAACAGCATCAGTCACAGATGGTGCCCCCGTCCCACTGTGGAACACAGCATGATGCGCCTCCGCGCAGTCAGAACAGCCAGTCGCTATCACAAGTTCTGCAACAACACACAAGCCTTCATGACCTTGTCACATGTGACGATGATGAATGGTGCTCAGTAAGGCTGGAAATGCAGCTACTGGAACATGAACCGGTGTCCATGTGACAAGGACTCCCAACCCTTTTCCCAGGTGCAGTTTGACTGGGTGGGTCATCGTACTGCATTATGTGTAGTAGGGGAGTTGAGTTTAATTGTTTCTACGATGCATCGTGACGCGGACGTGGATAATTATATCGCTGTAGCGGCAAAACACAATCAATGATAATTAGGGATGTCTGATATTTAGCGGCCGATATTGGCATTAAAATGTAATATTGGAAAATATCTGTTTCGGTTTTTTCAGACCAATATTTTTACTAGTGAAATCTCGCGGGATGTTTTATTAGCATGTGGAAGAGTCCCTGCTATTGTGGAAGAACTTCATATTTCAGCATTCCCTTCAGAGTGCAGAAGACAGAGCAATATCGCCGGAAATTGTGTAGCTGATTTGTAGCCAGCGAAAAGAACAAACCAGAGAAGAACAGGAACTGAAACAAAAACAACACAAAAACCACCGGCAAGAAATAGCCAAATAAAAGCACCTGAGAAAGAAATCACCAGACAGAGACCATCTGTAGATATGGCTGGAGCTTTTGAGAAGAGGCTGTGCGTGTGTGTCTGAAAATACACTGATGTTTACAACATCACAGCACACGGACAGGCAGCACTGCCGCCTAGTGGACAAACTGGTTTATGAACTACAGATGCGGGCATGAAAAAGTTTCCCTTTCTGCCGACTGCCTGCCGACTGCCAGCCACTTACCAGCGACTTATCTGCTAATTCAATTGCACAGAGAAACACCTGTGTACCCAGGGGAAACCATTTCAGAGCATAAATGAATGCCCAGAACAAGGACGTTTCCACACGCCAAGTTTGGACACTGTGCGTGATGACATATTCGGGAGACAAATCGTCCAGCCAGTGATAGTGCAGTAATGGTGCACTATTACTGCACCACTTCTGGCAGAAAAAGGCAGAACTTTTCCATGACCGCATCTGTAGGGGAATGCAGAAGATGCATGGAAGTATGAAGGCAGCCAAGCATGGCGATGCATGAAACAGACATTGCCATTTACGTACGAAAGGAAGAATAAATGGGCCTTAAGCAGAAGAAAATGGATAGATGGATGGTTAAGTTACCAAGTTGTCACAAACATTATGATTAGCCACATGTTGGCTAATACCTGCTTGTATCTGATATATGTCAGCCAGATGTCCAAAATGAACTCCTGTGGCTGAGTTAAGGCTATTTTGGGATCTTTGCACTCAGAGCAGAATTTAGTTGTATCTCTTAAAATATGAGCGACACAACCTCATAGTTGTCTGCATAGATCAGTTAATATCAGATGTCAGAAATTAAGAGTTGACAATATCAGTATATCAGTTAAAAAAGTCAACAGCTGACATCCGTAGTTGTTACTTCATGTTCTTGCAGTGGAAAAATGTTTTTGATATTCAGGCTATTCAAACTTATTTCTGAAATAATTATTTATATAACGGGAGTTCCTCTGAGTGTTTGTATTAAATGATGAAAAAGCAGCACTATAAAGTAATAAGGATGCAATAAGATGCATCACTGAATCGAATCAAATTAAACTTCTCACAAGATAATTGAATCTCGGGGAGTGGGTAGCCTAGTGGCTTTGGCGCAGACGACTGGGGTTCGAGTCCCATATTCCAGGTGAACGCTGTGGCCCCTGAAGGGGCCCAAACCCCCCCCCCCCCCGGGGGCTATGGAGCCATCCGGGAGGGGGAGGGTATAAATGCAGAGCCCTAATTTCCCCTCGGGGATCTAAACAGTATATCAAAAAAAAAAAAATCGGTCGTATACAAGTCATGTACAGTCCTTGAAGCTGTTTTGCCTTTGCCTCGGCTTTAACCAGTGGATTCTACTAGCAGTGACACAGGCCTTCCAGTTTCCATCATTCCATAGCATGAAGTGTGCACTGGCTTACTACTTGGTTTACAAATTTACTGGAGTCAGTGTACAGTAAGAGACGGCTCATTGAGGATGGTGATGCATTTATTAGTTAAAATCACTGTGAATATTTATCTATTTGTCATCATTTCCCAACATAAATTTATCTTTAAACAATATTTAACGGTAATATTCTTACTGGTAATTTTAGTCTTAAAGCCTTACTGGTTAAATAAGGGGATCATCAAGATACAGATATTTTCAGCTCAAGGGAACCATGTTCAGTGATACATTACCATTTACTCATGTGTATATCTCTCTCACGCCGCATGACTCAGGACTCCTCACTCTTTTTTTGTCTTTATTGTCTCTGTATTCTCTTTTCTCTCTGCCTGTGGAAATTTTTCTGACCTTAATCTTTCCCTGTTTTTTCCATCCTGCCTGATCCCTTTTACAATTTGAGTAGCGTCTGACGCCAAGTCGTACAAAAGGTGCTGTCGCACACAAAACAAAGAGCCAACAGGTGGATGTCTCTGTCTACTTCACACACACACACAAACACACACACACACGCGTGCACACCCAGCCACACACGTGTGCACATACTATGGGTTACTGAATGGTACAAGGAGAATAAAATAAACACACAAGTATCTAATTATTTTTACAAAATCCTATAAATTCGAACACATGAATACACTACTCACAAAACGTTAAGGATATTTGGCTTTTTGTATGATGTCAGAATGAATTTAAAATCCACTACAACCTTTCCAGTTGAACTGAATTAAACTTTCTTTAAACTTTTAAATGCACATGTACATTGTTCAGTGGTTAAATATTTATTCTGCATCATTCTGTTCTCCAAAAACCGAAAGTTGAATACCCCTAATTTTTTGTGAGTAGTGTATGTGCTACTGTACTTTATTACTGTACTTTGGAACTGCAAATCACACACATGCACACCCTTACTCATGCATGTGCACATAAGTACATATACCTAATGTACTATATGCCTTACTCCCTCTGTTAGCTTCCCTTCACATCTTCAGTATTTTTCATATACTGTATATTTTCAAATCTAAGTTGTATAAATAATTTCTAAAGTACATGTATGTACATCTTCTGTACTGCTGAGAACATTCACTATCGAAGTGCAGACCGCTCTTACAATTGGCTCGTATGATTTTTTTAAATAAAATGATGCACAAATATTCGTACAGGTATATATTTCTACAAAATGATTCGCCTTTTTAAGGCACAAGTTGTTTCTGAAGAATTTTCTGGTTCCAAAACAACAAAAAGGGCAGAAAATGAAGACAATAAGTTTGTGTTTTTTTGTGTGTGTGTGTTTTCTTTTTTAATAACTTGTTTTGAATATAATAAACAAATAATACAGACAACAAATACATTGTGGACATTCTACCTCAATCATCACACCTAAAATTAAGTCATCTCATGTTCGAAAAGGTGACAGGTTTTTAATATCTTTATTATAATTTCACTGATTTAACTGTGATACACGGTGAAAGTTTTGTCTGATAACATCATTTTTAATGTGTAGCTGTGTATATGTTTCTTCTTTTTCCGTCATCAGATCCTTTTGAATGAAACCTGAACACTGAGTTTTTGATAATTTCATTTACGTGATGAAAAGATAATTTTATCCTCTGATTATCAATAAAAAGCTAGTATTACTAATAAATAACAGGAAGTAAGACAATGAAAAACACAAGGTGTTTGCTTTGGATGGGCTCCAGATTCAGATGTTCTTACATGATTGAGTCAACATTATGAGTAGATATCAGCTCAGTTGTATGAGACAGTTGGTTGTTATTATCATTTATCTATATTACTGATCAACACCAATGATACAGGAAGCGTGAACTGGTCCAACAGGAATGTTTCCACCAGCATGCCTCAAAGTCTCAGCGTTCGTCGCATTTTCAGGAAAAAACGACAATTAAGACATTTAAACTATGACTGAGGAACACATCTCATTCCCAAAAACCATAAACACACTAAATTATTGGATAGAAAAACTAAATAGTCTTCATATTTACTCAGTTTGTGCAAGTTGCTAACATGGTTGCTACACACTCAAAAATAGAGGTACCAATTTGTACTTAAAAGGGTACAAAGCTTGTCGGTGTTTCTTTTTGAAAGACATTTCTGTACCCTTCGGTCCTGGTCCATTTTTGTAGCTTATCAAGCTGTATCAGTTAATAAAGTACAATTAAACTAATTAAAAATGATGAATAAAAGTCAATAGAGATTATGACAACAATCAAAGATGCTAATAATAAATGAAAGATTATAATATAAATATTCGGCCGAACACACATAGAATTATACATATAATTATTACTATGATTACCATGATTATTATGAAAATCATAATATAATAACTATAATTATCCTACTGTTTAGAAGGACTGCTATTTATAGTTATTGTACAAGATACACACATTTTTCAATGCTGCAGGTACCCTTAGGGTTGAAATGGTACAAATTTGTACTTTGTATTACTTTGGTCCGTTTTTCATAGTTTAAAGGAACACTTCTGGCCTCATAAAGACCAATATTGTACTTTTGAGAGAACATTTGTAAAAAATTTACCTACAGGTACAGAAATGTTCCTGTCTCGTACCTCTATTTATTAATGTGTGTATGGACGCTGCTATGTATATGGCATGTCCCAGTCCTGTTTTGAGCTGTCCACCATGAATGGGCAGCATTACATTTCAAATTGCAATCGGACAGCAGTACTAGGAGTCTTATAGACTTTTCCTATGACTGTTTTTATGTTTACTTTAGAAATATACAAGAGGTTTATCCTTTCTTTTGATTTTTTTTATTTTTCCCAACTTGCAGTGACATCCAATGAAACATTTGGATGTCATTTCAGCTTTTTTTTTTTTTTTTTGTGGGGATCAAAACAGTACATCAAAAAAAAAAAAATCAATTACAATCATTGCTGTGCCAATATCTTGGACGAAATATTTGTAGTAGGCCTATAAAGGCCTTAAAAATGTTTTATGATGCTCTCCACTTTCATTCATCACCACAGTCATGTCTCCCATCACACTGTCAGGGGTCAAAGATTTGGGCAAAGACCACACAGGGAATTACTTTTTAAAAAGCTGGGCTTGTAATCAACCACAAACTCAAAATGAGGATGAAGAAAAGCAGGCCAACGAAATAGGTCAACTGATTGCAATGATTCTCAATATCTTAAAGGTACAGTTCGAAGTGCCCCCACAATTTCTGTTTGCAAATAACACTATTCAAACTGAGCGCCCCTCCCTCTCAGGCTAATGGCTGCCTTGTTCTTCAGCCTATTCAGCTTCAAGCCTCTCCCTCACAGCTCAGAAGCGTTAAAAGCCAAACCAATATTAACCCTGGTTTTCCAACGTGCACTATCTAAAGCTGTTACCTTTTTTGTGGTGCATCCGCCATTTTTCTTTCTTTGTTTTTTCCTTCGAGAGTTCAAGTGACTGGCGTCTGCTCCAATCATAAGCTTATTCCCACACAGCATCATGCCCTTAGCTCTGTCATTGGCTGGCGATATAAACAGAAATCTCCACCCAGAAACGTCCCGACCAGACCATAACAAAGCAAAAGAGTGAAACACAGACAGGGGGAGAGGGAGTTGCATTCAAACTCACCACTGTACATGAGTAGAGGCCCAAAGGCAGGTTTGAGATGGATTTTACTTGCACAAGTCTAACGTTTATTGTCAGGGGGAAACTTCGGACTCTACCTTTAACAAATGAACAAGCACGTCCAACTCAACTGAAGAAAACTGACCCAACACAAAGACTTGGCCAAATCAGATAATTCACAACAAAAGAAAACAAAATAGCTGTTAACAATTAAAAACTAGACTTAATTAATCCCCCAGTGCAACCCAGAGTCACATGGAAGGGCCAAATGAGCCTGACAGAACATCCCCACCAAAGTAACTAGGACTAAGGGGCTGGTGACACTTGGCATGGTTGGAGTATCCTGGGTACAAACAGTGGGGGGTAGTGTCCTCCACGTTAAAACTTCAGTGTGACCGATGGCCATGGCCCTGTTCCCTAGTTGCTTGGTTCAGAATGACTGCGTAACTCACCCACGTGATGCAGAGGTAATGACATATCAATATGTGTCGCTTACGTAGAAGCCCTGCGCCCGCTGGCATACTGCACTGCACCTGCTACCCTTTGAGCAATTCAGAAAACACAAAGAATTGATTTGAAGAGACTGGAGTGAAGCAGGTACCTTTTGATTGCGTCACTTACGCACATGTGGTCACGTATTGTTGTGGCATAGTGGTGTGTTACCACCTTTTCAAGTGTGACCAGAGGCCAGTTGTGCTAGACTTTTGACACCCGGTGAGTTAAAACGTGATTAAACCAATCGTGCCAAGTGTGACCCTGCCCTTAGGAACATTAGCAAAACCAAATTGTCCATAACAGCCTTCCAGTGTTGCCATGTGTTGCAGCCATCATGGCAAAGTAAAGAAAATTATAAATGAACAAGAATAATGTTTAATGTTTGTAAGTCAAATTATTATGTGAAACATTAATGAGGTGAGAGAGTGTTTTTACCTGTGTGGAGCTGAAACCCATCAAACACACACCAGTGAGCATTAGAGGCAGTGTGTGGTTTAGCATCTTGCCCAAGGTCAGGTCTTCTGTTGGGAAGATAAGCTCTCTTTCACTGCTGCCTGAGAAAAACTGGCCTGCACTGAATTCCACTGAAAACCTTCAAGGAATGCAGAAATCTTCTGTTTCAGGAGGGATTCCTGAATGCACACAGGACCTTAAATGTATAATTATTAAGGAGTGCCAGAAACTGCCAGCAGGCAGACGTGAGAAACATCTAGATGGTAACAGGAAACGTTAATTGGTTGTTACGCTTGCTAAAGCTTCTGTAACCATCCATTGATTTGTTGTAAATATATGAAATTGTTGAAACAACGGATTAAATCATCTTAAATTCAGTGTTGCCAATAATTCTTAACAGCAACGAAGAAGCCTACAGCTGTTTGTTCCACACTAATTTCCACAAATTCTGGCCGTTGGATTCATGCACAGGTTTACCGTCATACTGTGTAATCCATTAGCATTGGATTTAAGATGGCAAACATTTAACACTCTTAGTTTAATGATATTAATTATTCAGTCAACGAGGGATGGTAGCTCAGTGGTTTACACTGATACCTCACAGCTTGAAGAACGCAGGTTTAAACCTAATTTGGCAAGGTAGGCTTTTGGTTGGAGTTACAGTAGTCTATTCTGATCACAGTTCAAAGACATGCACTTCAGTGATTTGGAAAGCTGTCAGCCCATCCATGCTGCAACCGGCCTCTCTCCCAGTTTGAGCTGGAACAAGCTCGAGCCCCTTATTTGGAATAGAATGAGCATGTTAGAGACTCAGTGATTCCTAGATTGCGCAGTATGAAAGTCATCTACATCACAATTTAAGGCTGGGACGAGGATGTATTAGGACAAAACTGGGTGTTGACTAATACAGCTTATGTGCTTTAATGTGTGGTTAGCTAAACTCAACAGCTCTCATTAGCTCTTTGAATCAATGTGAGTCACTATGTTTAAAAGTAATAGAATAAAGTCTAATCCAAGCATGTCTGTGTGTTACCCCTTATCTCCTTTCACATACTTTATCCCCAGGCTACTTAGACTGCTATCCTGCTGCTCTACACTCATGATCACACAGCCACACAAGCAGGTATAAACATACAGTTATGCACACACAAACACACAGAGAGATTTCTCCCAAAATTAACTAAATGAAAATCTCAGGATTTACTAGAATGTACAGCCAGAAGAAGCAATGATTGGATTCAACCAGATTCAGAGAATTGCATCAGTAAGAGCTAGAAAGTACACAAACTGCAATAATTGCTATATTGCTGGCAAGAAGAACTTTGTTTGCAAATGTCTATATAAATACGTACAACCCCAATTCCTGAAAGGCTAGGATGCTACGCAAACACATGGTGAAACTGATGGCAGCAACATATCGGTTAAAAGTTAAAACAGGGGCAACAAAAGGCAGGAAAAGTGACTGGTTCAAATTAAAAACAACGGGAAGAGCATTGGATAATTAAACAGGTTAATTGGCGATGGGTCAGTCACATGACTGGTATAAAAGGACCATTTCGGAGAAGCAGAGGGGTCTGAAAACAAACTAAATATAGCGACCATGTCGCTAAGTTGGCAACTCTGAGAAAAAAAAAAAAAATCCTCCAGGGAGGGAATTTCACAGGTTTTACAGCCTGGTTCATAACATCATTTTTAGAATCTGAATCTTTTTATTGTCATTGTACCACAGGGACACAACAAAATTTTAAAAAGCAGCTCTATAAAAACAGTGCAAAAACAGTAGTGCAAAAGAGAAATATATATAATTATTATGTTATAAAGACCCTACAGTTAAAGAAAAAAAATATATATAATATATATATATATATATACACACAAGAAAATCTGCGTAGTGAGGTCGTAAGATAATTGCACATGAGGGATATTGCACAGAAAAGTACTGACTGATCTTGTGATTATGGCAGAAGCAGTTGTTAGTGTGTGTGTGTGTGTATAAGGCGTTCAGGGCAACCACAGCTCTAGGGTAAAAACTGTTAGTCAGTCTGTTTGTTTTCGTCCTTATTGCACTGAAACCCCTCACAAAGGGGAGCAGTTCGAAAAGAGGTTTAGGTTTAATAGGTTTATCTTCGTGTCAACTGTGAGGGGGGTGAACTTTTTTTTTTAAAGCTCATTCATTTAGATCAGGGGTGTCCAGCCCCAGTCCTCGAGGGCCACAATCCTGCAGGTTTTCCATACCACCCTGCTCCAACACACCTGACCCAAATTAATGAATCATTGTGCAGAACTTCATAGGCCGTTAGATTCATTTATTTGTGTCAGGTGTGTTGAAGCAGGAAGGGAAAGAAAACCTGCAGGCCCTCAGCGGCCCTCAAGGGCCGACACCCCTGGTTAAGCTGGTATTTAATCTTGAAATTACACACACTGTAATTAGGGGGCGTGTCATTTTGATTGACAGGCAGAAGCCGGGTGCCGGTTTTAGCCGTGGAGGCTAATAGTTAGCTCTCTGCTTGTTCCCAGGATGACCTCAGCCTGTAGCAGAGTTGCACAACGGCGGTTTTTGGTTGGTTAACAGCAAGTCTGTGCATGTCTTACCTTTAGACCGCTTATCTTCAGCCCTTCCTGTTCACTTCAGGTTAGCTCGGCATTAGCTTGGCTGTCAGTCATTTGTCCCGTGGCTCAGAGCGGCCTTGCCTTTGCCCATTTTAGTGTTGCCTTTGCCCATTTTAGTGTTTTCCAGGAGTGACGACCCACTCGACACGGCAAGATGGCAATGGTGGGAAACGCACAATGTGCTTCACTTTCCCCTTTTCAGACATGACCCGGATACTACGTCCATTTTTTTTTTTTTTTAGTCTTTTTTGACCCAACTTTCGGGTTTAATATTTGACCCCGAAGTTGGGTTATATTGACTACAATGTTGGGTTATTTTAACTCAGAAGTTAGGTCAACAACTCAACAACCCAAATGTCTGGGTTGAAATAACCCAGAAATTAGTTGGGTCCCCTTTTAACCAAGCAGTTTGACCCAGGACTTTTTAGTGTGCATGCACAAATCGGACTTAACATTAATATTAGCTTGGTAATGTCAACCCACTGCTGTAGACAACTTGATTCGTCTGTGTGCATCTGCTTACAGTATATACAAGCCAGGATCACTGATGATATATGCAATTATTGAAGGGGTGTCCCAATTTGTAGGGACTGACTTTCAGCCCTACCCCTTGTGGCTCTGTTTTAAGTGGCAAGGGGTAAAAAAGAGAACTAAGATTGGGCCTCAGTTTGTGTGATGATCTGAAGTCTGCAGGCTAAGAGTTGTCTTATTTGCTCAGTCAAAAACACAGCTAATGCTTTAAAAGTCCAGGCTGACCTCCATCCAGATTTTTTCTGGTTAACAGTTTGACAAGAAGCAGCTGCTTATACTGTCCACCACACATGCCGATCCGTCTCTGGTCCTTTGTTTCCAGCAGCCACAGTCAGGCAGTGTAGTGCAGTGTTGGGGTGAAGCTAAGCCGAGCTGATTCCTGCCCTGTCTTTCTGTCCTCTACAATACAGAAATCTATAATTCAGCTGTCACTGTTACACCCCGCAGCAAAACCTTCTGCTGGATGTGTGTGTTCATTGTTTTTTAACAGAATTTTCTCCTCTCTTCTCCTTCTCCCCACCAGGTAAAGCCAGGTCCCAGCCTGCCTTCTCACCTACACTAAAAGTAAGAAAATCAATACTTGTGATCTCCTTTTCTCTCTCTCTCCCTTCCTCGTACCCCTGCTCTCTGCTTTGCCCTGCCTGGCTTTACAAATAGACAAACACACATACATATAAACCACACAAAAATACTCGACCAGTGCTTCATTTTGTTTTTATTTTATTCAAACACACACAATGAAACACAAATTCAGGAAAATAAGCTTTTGGAAACGATGTGATTGAATTATTGGACCGTAACGAGACACATTTTTTGCTCTTTCCTGCTGTAAATAAATAGTGGACGGTGGTTTAATAAGGAACAGTAACACCTCTACCATTTAATTATCTGCCATCTTATGCACATGGAATTCACACTTTGAAATTATGTGTGTTGGTGTGTGTGTGTATGCAAAGACACACTTATCTTCACCATTATTCCTGTTTACAATCATATCCATGAGATGAGAAAATGGTCAGCCTTGAAATAATTACCATGGTGCTAAAGGATTAAACTGGGTGAAGCTAAATTCTGCTGCGCATGATGCTATATGTATACAGCTCTTTTCTTTTGTGATAACGAGTAATGGTGGGCTGTAGTACTGCACATATTTCCCCTCTCAATGTTAAAGTCATTATTTAGGTATTAAGGCACTGAGCATTTGGCATATCTTTGGCTGTGGGAGCATGTCTGGGCATAACTTTGCCAAAAATATGCAGGGTCTTGAAAGCCGAGGTGCAAAGCCTTCATAAACAGACTGTGGCTGTTGTTCAGGCTCAGTAGGCTGCCCCCATTTCTAAAGGCAAATTTATTGTTTGCCTTTAAGTATTTGTACCTGTAAATGTTGTTAGGCTGTGGTAGTTCCATTCTTACTTGCTCATTAAAATCTAAGTTAGCTACTGAGCTAATTAGCATTGAAGAGATAAGTAATAGCATGTGCACAAAGATGTAAATACAAGCATGAAAGTAATGTAATTGTCAGTCCAGAGGAAGTGGTGACAGATTCATACCTCATGTCACAAAGAAAACCATCTTGATTTTCTTTCATTCTTCTTCCAAGAAACGGACTGTGAGGAAGACTAAATTAAGGTGCTGGTCTTTTGAGTCTTTTTCATGCAAAAGAGCAGAAAGCTTACGAGTTCACTTTTAATCACTTGGTTGAACCTGGACAGTGGAAAAGACAAGCGGCAGGACAGAAACTCAAAGAAAAAAAAGGATTAACTTTCTTGGAACAGACATTGAAATATGCGCTACATTTCAAGCTGTATTATATGTTTTTAATTTTACATATACAAAGACCTTTATGCTAAAATGAATGAGCGGCGTAATCCCATTTTGTCTTGGGATGATGAACGTGAGGATTGGAACATTGGTAATTTCTCTCAACCAGCTAGAAGATTCGGGATGAGTCAGCCTGCAGACGGATGGTCAGAAACAGGACCAGATTAAAAGACGGAGAAGAATAGAAGGAAAATATTCAAACTATCTGGAATAATCCACTGAAACTGGACATGCAAATCGAAGAGATTATAAGAATGGGGACTGTTAATATTAGCTATACTTTGTGATCTGTTTAAGAATTCCACCACGGTGATGGTAGCTGGTAACTCTTGCTGAGAAAGACTAAATATATATAAATATGTAAAAGCATTCCTTCATCAGAGTAACTTGACTAAAAGAGGAGGAGATGGAGCCACTGATGTTAAAACAAAAACAAGACAAGAAACTTCCTCATGATGCATGGAGGCTTTCATCCCAAAGTCCATCACCCTAGGAGGTAGAAAGGAAGGAGGCTGGGGATTAGTGAGCATCAGTCACTATCCAAGATGAACAAAGATCCAGGAGTTCATCTGGAAGATGGCCCCCAGGGATGAGCTGCTATGCCTCAGGCAGCAAAAATCTTGCTAGGGAAAGGAGGAAGACAAGGAACCGATGAAGGATAAGCCTTTGCAGAGGTTGTACCATCTGCAGATGAGTGGAGGAAACAGCTGGGCCTCTCAGGGCTGTGACCCCCAGAATGGGATGGGAGAGTAGGCCCAACAGATCCAAGGAACAGCATCTCAGATATATGTCCACACCAGGGTCCTGGAACAGCTAAGATACCGTAAACCCTCGAGCTGAAGTGTGCCAGAAAGGCTAAAGCTGCATGGCCCCCTGTTGATCACTGCAGCCCATTAGGAAAACTTCCAGATAATGATGTTAGAGGGGAAGAAGAGATAAGTGAAGTTTAAACCAGTAACTGCATCAGATCTGTGTCAAATTTCTTTGAGCCTTTTGGTGAGATAAGTTTCCCCACTGAGAAATGAAGCAGAGATGTCAGCTAGCCGGAGACATTGATACTCATTTGTCAAACTCTAACATCATCCAGGTTGACCCAAACATTGCATCACACGAGGCTCTGGATCACTGACGCATATACAAGCCAGCTTCTGTGGGATGGATGCCATCTATAACAAAGTGATCCACCATTGATAGATTAGTGGATGGACAGAAAGGTTGGGTGATTGGACGAATTTATGAACAATAGGTTGAGCCAATTAATGGTTGTTTTTTTAAGTGATTTTTTTTTTTTTTTTTAGTGAGGCGGGGGGGGGGGGGGGGGGGGGGATTTTCATTTTATTTATAATATGATTTTATTATTGTGTACAGGATAATATTGTGGTCATTCATTTGCTATTGTCCAATAAGTTAGCAAAAGTTAACATGAGACTTTTAAATCTTGTAAACTTTACAAGGATTTGATTTTCTCTCAGCCAGAGTAATAAAAAATGCCACGACTGATGGTAAAGCTGCTGTTACTCATCGTGTATATTTGCTGTGAACAAAGATAAGGCTGATATTTTGGAGGTCCATTTTGCTTTGGTTTAGCACCGTCACAGGTGCTAGGCAACGAAAGACTTGATGAGGAGGCTAGACCTTCCAAATTTAACAGCCTGTCCCTTCTGCCTTATGTGGTCTAAAGATAACCTGACCTTCATAGACAGGGTAGGACATGTCCTTCGAAGGACGTAACCCTCAAATTTGGACACAGTCTATGAGAAGTGAATTCGTTACAACATGCTGCCTCAGCTTTAATTTAACAGCGTGTCACTTCTGCCTTACACGGCCTGAGGAGGACCCAGCCTACGTAGACCGGGTAGGATGCGTACTTTGAAGGACCTAGCCCCTGAATTTGGACATAGCCAATGACAGGCGAAAAGATTTCCACTTTCACTTCTGTCCAATCACGGAGCCTGGTCTTCTTCATCTGCTGCTTTTTCATCATTGATCCGTGGTTGTTTTGGGGAGTATCGCCCCCTAGCAAGCAGTTGTGTGACCTAAGGGACCCACAAAAAGTCCAGATCTCACCTGTGCTTATTTATTGCCCATCGTCATTCGTTTGACTGATGAATATCAGTTGAAAAATTTTTACATATCGCCAACCTTAATGGACAGACGGGCGGAAAGATGGATGGATTGGTAGATAGCTGACGCGATTGAGAAAAAGTAAACTCTAACGGTTGTCCTGGGGACTGAGACCTCTCCTCCAGTACTATCTGCTATTCTGAAAAAGTTCAAGTTGGGACCCTAAACCTGCTTCGGCAGAGGAGGTGCATGAGAATCAGGATGAGTGATGGGAGTAGACTTTGAACTCTGGATGCACACAGACACACAAATATTCCAGATTCATGCTAGAGTCTGGCATTTAAGCTAATGATGTGGAAATAAACTTGAAATGGGGTATAGTGAAAGACCACTTGACATTTGCAGCCTGACTTGAACTGCGTAAGTTCTGTTTCTGATTCATCTGTCTCACAGTCAGGCTGGCGTTACAGCCGTGCTGCCTTGATGTTCTCGGTGTCTTCTCCATAGCAGCTGAGCCACTGAGCTCGTCTGATTCCTGACCTAGAACTGCTGGACTCCATGAAGTAGGCTGGTGACTCTGACATCAAGACACCTGTGTTTTCCTTCATAGTATGCACTGTTCATTTTTTGTTTAGGCCAGTTGATAAGCTGGATTTTCTTCTTCTTTTCTATTGGTAAAAGGCTGTGGGTGATCCTCACCCAGTCATCGGAGACCCCCAGACTACTCTGCTGTAAATGCTCCCTTTAGGCCCAGTTCTGGCCCCTTATGTAAATAGGTACATCAGTTTCAAATACTGTCATACATTACCACTGTCACACTTCAGTGCATCTCTTACGTTGCCCAACTCACTCACAGGGTCATTCTTCAAAAGCTACAGTCATCTCTACAGTTACTTTCTTCTGCTGTTCTTCTTCTCCTGCTTTTTATTTTTCTGTTGGTGCCATGCATAGTCGAGCTATACAGCTCAACACTGACCTATGGATGTGCCGGTTTCTGGTTTCAAGGTATACCATGGTATCAAAAAGTCACAATATGAATACCGTTACGTCTTCCATCACACCGTGGTACCGTGGTATGAACTCTGTTCCTTATAAAACGCAAGAAGAATGTGCAAGTCAGGTGTACCTCTACGTCTGTGTACTGTAGGTGCGGTAAGAGGGGACACTCCACCACTGTGTGTGAATGGTAGGTAG
The DNA here is from genome assembly GCA_023101725.1 of Atherinomorus stipes. Classification (NCBI taxonomy): domain Eukaryota; kingdom Metazoa; phylum Chordata; class Actinopteri; order Atheriniformes; family Atherinidae; genus Atherinomorus; species Atherinomorus stipes. Next base: position 170,127 of record JALJCO010009923.1, read on the forward strand.
AGCGTAGGCAGGTAGCAAAGCAAGGTGAACCCGTCAAACTTCTACCCCCAGCCAAAAAGACAAAGCCAGCAGTATGAGAATACTTGAATACCGCAAAAAGGTATCAGTTTTCTTTTTATTCAGTTTTTAAAAGAAAACATTAATTATTTAAGCTCTTACCAAATGGAATATATGTTATGTATATGTTGTTGCAAATATTCTATATGATGAATGAATGAATGAATGAATGAATGAATGAAATACTTTATTAATCCCAAAAGGGAAATTCAATAAATAATGAATGAACAAATAACAAATAAATCATAAATTCAATTAATAATGTTGCAATAAAAGGCATTTTCCAAACAAAATAAACACTTTTTTTACCCAGGCATTTAGAAAATAATATGTAATAGTCATACTGTGAAACAGTGATATACATATATAATATATATATATATACAGTATATATGTATATATGAGGTTATCATACCATAGAATTTCATACCATTACATGCCTACACTGACCCCATGCCCATGGTTTCTGGGGGTATTGGTCCATTTGCTGCATCAAATGACAGCTGCCCCCCCCCCCCCCCCCCAAAAAAAGGGAGAAAAAAAGAAAAGATGTGCTTTTTTGTGCAGGACATGGATGATACTGTTGGTAAGTCTTCTGATATATATATATATATATATATATATATATATATATATATATATATATATATATATATATATATATATATATATAAATCTTTGTTGTGCAAACACCTGTGTGTGTGTGTGTGTGTGTGTGTGCATGCAGGACCAGCTCTCACCATGATCTTTTTTTTTCTTTTTCAAACCCTCACCAAAAAGCCTGGACTTGGAACTAAGTCATTTTATTACCTCAACCCAATTAAGCTCTGACAAAAGTGCTTTGTGCTGATAAGTGACCACATGTGTATTCATTGTCTGTATCAACTCATTCCAGTTCACGGTACCAGGGAGGCTGGAACCTGTCCTAGCTGTTGCCAGGCAGGGTACATCCTAGTTGCCAGTCCACCACAGAGCCAAACAACAACCACACTCACTGCTAGGAACATTCCCGAAGCATCAGTTGACTTAAAGACCAACTCCGAAGAAAATCATGTTTTCATGTTGTTTACATGTTCATGTGACATTTTTCTTATGCCAGAGGAGTGTGTTGTTGAGAAAACTAAACTCAAAATTGCATTTCTGAGTATTTCTGCATTTAATTCATCATAAACCAATGGCAGGCCTTAAAAGGCAGGCTCAGACAAAATGGCTGTCACACCTCACGCAGCCAGTGGGCAGCCCACAAGGTCCTGCCCGGCAGGTGTGAAAATGATTTAACTTGGTGATTTTCTCTACATAGCCAGGGATTACAGCAATATTTCTGACTCATGAAGATGTTTGACCACAATTTTCTCTCCATTGGATCCCTGTGTGTCATCATTCCATTTGTTATCCATCCTGAGTGGATAACAGGAAAAATCACAACTTCTGTCATGCACAGCAAACATGAGATATAATAGCTGGAGGGCATGAAAGCAAAGGTGGCAGAGTGTGGGTCAACTTTCTGAGGTGTTGGTATGTGCAGCAAAGATGAGATAAGATTGCACAAATCAGTCAAAGGGAAACCTGAGACTGGTTTAAAGAGAAGAAAAAAAAGATTATACAACCTGTATGACAACAAGGCAAAAGGTCTATTCTACAGGTTTGACAAAGGTCATTGCTTTCTAAGGTATATTCTCTAGACCTCCTTCGTGTGAGGAGTCAACATCTGCAAAGGTGTGGATGGTTTGAGAAACTTTGTTGACATGTTTCTTTGATATAAAATAAAAAAGGGATTTTCTCAACAAACACGAAGAAGAGAAAGGGCAGTTGATTGTCTCATATGCAGCAGTGACAATAGTGTCCTTGGTTTACTTCAGAGCTGTTCATAGTTCTTTCATTTTAGACCAGGAAAACGGGTCCAACTTGGCTTTGTGTTAACCATCTTTTTATAATTGAACACAGCTTCCAACTGATATGATGGTGTTCTAAGGAATATAATAAAGTCGCTACTGTCACACCGCCGACATGATTACTAGTCAGCTCCTTCTCTATCAGATGTCAGGCAATCAGTTCTTCCTTGCTCCTCTAAAACAGCAGGCTGTAGACGGTAGCACAGCGCTACTGTTTTAACCCCTTCAGCCCCTGCGTCCATTTGAATGGACATGACATATTTGTTGCTCTAAACCAATGAAAACACTGATTGAGGCATGTCACCATTGCTGTTTGCCAATTGAATCTTAATTATCCAATCTAAATCAATTGATGACTTTGTACATGTTCTGAAAAAGTGACAGACCTCAGACAAGACAAGCATGGCTAAGCAATTAGGGAGAGGGAAGAGTAAGTGCCCAGTTTCAATCAAAAACATCAGTTTATGCTCATGAAAGTCAAACAAATTTGCTCTTAGAATAATCTTTACTGTTACAAATGATAGTGTTTCAAGTTATTTTGATTAAAACTCTTTTTACCAATTAGCTGGATTTTTTTTAAAGTTTGATGTCCATTGCAATGGAATGAATTGAATTGGTTGAATTTTACCCATCTGGTTGGTAGTTATGTGTCTGACCAAAGAGATTGGTTAGATTAACCAATATTTTGTCCAAAATGACCAATAGAAATTGATTACTTTGACCAAAATATTGGTTAATCTAATCAATCTTTTGCCAAAAGATTGGTTGGACACATAACTACCAACCAGATTGGTAAAATTCAGTCAACCTGGTTTTAGGGTGTGCTGTGTCATCACACCTGTAAGAATGGTGAAGAAGAATTGTTTCAGAGCTAACGGAGCTAATCAGTAGATAGATTCCTATTTTAACAAATCATGTGGTATTGGGTCAGTGCCTGAATTCCAGTAATTATTCGCCAGATATAAAACCAAATATTGGCAGTATCTGAGACGTTTCCGATACTGGTCCTGGAATCCATACAACTCTAGAATTAATTACATCGAGCTTTTTACCCCCACAAACTCATTCATGTACAGCTAAATCCATTTGATCAAGTTCAAAAATGCAAACTGAAACCATTTTAGTTGAGTGTACTCAGTCACCCATAGTAAAAAAAACAGTTTGCATTTTTTCTTGAGTAAAGCCAGCGAGTCAGATTTTACAGTGCTGTACACACACACACACACACACACACACACACACACACACACACAGCGGTGTCATAAATTGTAATCAAAGTAATCAATGTGGTCTCTGTTAGGGGAGCACATTGATTAGATCATTATACCCCTAATTGATTTGAGACATTGATCTGAGCTCAGCACACGCACACACTTTCACACACATTCACATTGTTATGCATGAACAGCTTCAGATGACTGGCATTATTTTTTTTCTGGAAGACTTACTTTAACGTGACGCATCCTCTTACCGGCCGACCCCGACCCTTAAAAGAATCACCAAACCGAAGCTCATCCTTATTTAACACGTCTGCAACAAAAACAAAATTCCCCTTATTGAGACTTCAGCAAAGGGATTATTGTGCACAGACATAATGATGTCAGCATATGACAGTCAAGAAGGTTTAGGTCCCCACAGCATTAGTAATACCTGACATATCACACACACAGCTTAATCATACAGATGTGAGTAAAAGGTACTGGGATCTTGGGATGCACCGCAGTTTAAACATTCATCAATGCTTAATGAAGACACAGAAAATGATTGATTAAGTTTTATTTGCCTCTCTGTGGGAAGGTGAGAATGGCCTTTTGTTAACTGATTAGACTGCAGTAAATAAGTAATTGGATCAGTGGGTACATACGACTTTATGAACTCCGGATTTGAAGTCAAGAAAAAAGAGTTTCTCCTACAAAAGATGAAAAAAGTTGAGGCTCATTGTTCTGCTGCATTTATCACGGTCACTACATCAAAACATTCCTTTTGTTTTATTACTTTTACCATCATGACACCAAAAATCGAAAAAGATTAAAATAAACAAAAAACAAATTTATAGAAAAATTCTCCAAATATCTAGGGATGTTCGATACTGGCACAGATATCTGATATACCAAAATTGTCCAACTCTTAATATCCGATGTATATCAACCGATACTGATCTATGCAACTAACCAACGGTGGCTAATTATTATATTTCTGACAACGTGGTAACTTAACCAACAACTTAAAACCAGACATATTATAAGCAAGACATATCAAAATCAAGCAGGAGCTGCACAATAGTCACATGACTCCACAAGGAATGCTGGGATATGAAGTTCTTCAATAACAGGGACTTTTCTTCCCGCTGGACTAACAGAACAACAAGATCTTGCGAAATTCTGTGACATAAAAATATCTCGTGAGATTTTATGAGTCAAAATATCAATATATATATTTTTTAACATTTATGATATTGCAACACAAAACATTGTGATATCACAGGTGTCTTACACCTGTCGTGATGCATGGCCACATTTTTTTTGTTTTGTCATTATAAAAATGAAAAAAATCTATACTGATATTTTCCAATATCACATTTTAATGCAGATATCGACCATTAATATTGGTAGGCTGATATCATCAAACATCTCTACAAATATGTAAAGGAACCTGAAAAATGAAGCATTTTTTTTCTCCCTTTAAAGGCTAAATTTGTGATAAAGAAATTATATACTTCATGTAAAGTTTATCAAATAACAATTATAGTAGTAAAAAGTCATTTGAAAAAAGGTGAAGAAAACTTCCCTGAAATGTCAAGACAGTTGTTTTTATTGTGGCTGCAACTGGAGATGAGGAATTCCTTATTATCCTTGCTGTCATTGGATGAGATGCGAGTTACAACCTGGACAAGTCAGCGGTCCAGCTGTAATTACTGCTGTTATATGTTAGTATGCAGTAGCTCATGATAAACTCTTCATATTTATAATTACATCAGGGTTTACTTTCACTAATAGTAATAGTGTTACCATCATCAACTTGAGGAAAAACCATGTTGTCACTGTGGTTTATTATAAGAAAAGCTGCATCACTACACAAAACAAAACAATGATGTTTTGACAAGAAAAAAAAAAATCATAATAAGCCTCCCAAAAGAGGGAGGAAATGAAAATACTGATATGTGGTCAGAGAAAGTGGATAAAGCTTTAGCTACAGCTCAAACACTTATCACTTGTTTATTTAGCTCAAATGTTGAGGAAAAAATGACTGCTGAAGCTAATTATGATGCATGGGGGAGGTAACTGTGTTCAGAGCTGTTATTTGTTCTTTTGAACAGGTGATCATGTGTCAAATTAAACCACTGCTGTAGTAACAGCTCACACTCCTCCACAGTTCCTGCTGGAAGTTTTACACTACTCACAAAAAGTTACAGATATTACCATGAATGTCAAAAGTTGATGCCATGCTGTACTATATCATAAATGTCAGTCAAAAATATATGCAGTTTCATAACTATATCTCTAACGTTTATAACAAAGTGAACTGTTTTAAAATAGTAAGAAAATTGATTTAATTTTTTGCACATTTTACAACAAAAACATTTTCAAAGCATTGCAGAATAAGTAAAACTAAAATAAAATAATTAAGTTAAAAGGACAAATAAATAATAGATCAATAAGAATACATTAAAAAGCACAGAATAAAAGACAACAGAGGACCACAAAACTCACAGGGAGCTAAAAACCAGAGAATAAAAGTGGGTCTTAAGACAAGACTTAAAACACTCCACTGTGGGGGCTGTTTGAACATGGAGGGGCAGAGCATTCCACAGCGTAGGGCCAGCCACGGAGAAGCTCCATCCCCTCTGGTTTTAAGCCTTGTCTTAGGCACTGCAAGACCCCAAAGTGCGCACGGGGGTATAAATCTTCCAAAGATCTGTAAAGTACGTAGCCTGTCCACTTAAGGCCTTAAGAACAAACAATAAAATCTTAAATTAATGTTAAAACTTACAGGGAGCCGGAGCAAGGAAGCATGGGTTGGTGAAATGTGATCATGTGACTCTTGTATAATTGCAAAATATTTTACAGCTTTTTGTTTTATTTTTTGCTGTTGTCTGTTTTTGGAGTTTCGTTTTTGGTCTGTTCTATTTTTTGTATGTATTTATTTATTCTTAGAAAATATTTTTTATTTCATTATTGTTGCTATTATGTGCAAAAAAAAAAATAAATCAAATCAAAGTCATCTGTTTTCTGCCCAGTTAAAAGGCCCGCAGCAATCTTGATCAAGTTTTAGTTAAAAAGTATATGAACAATGAAAATAGTATAAGGCCTGGGATATTCTTGCTGTGGACACAAAAGGTTCACGCAAGCGGTGTGCGTCATCTGTGAATATACTTGCTGCAGCACGTTGCGGCCAAAATGCTCAATACTGGAGGCCACCACTAGGAGCATTACACAGCACTTGGACACTGAGAATGTGAAAAGGTCAATCTGCTGGTTAGATTGTATTTCTGGGGCATACGTGAACGACCCAGGTGTATGTGGAAAATAGACAACGCTGTTGCTCCCAAGGAAGAAGAAACAATCATTTTATGTGATATGTGCGGCCACTTAACCAAAGTCGCGGAGAAATTCGCACGAGCACTTCTAGCGTTCAAGTCAATATTGCACCACGCGCACGCAGCATGTTACCTCACGTAAACGCAAGCGACCTACGTGCCGCAGGTACGTTGGGAACGAATGGGCGCCATGATGCGGACGTGGACGCATCAAGTATATTCCAGCCCCAAGGAGTGGGTGAGGTGACTGGGACAAGATGGCGGATGTTTGAAACTGACACATGTATTTTTTATTATGTACATGTATATCTATTGTGGTCCTGGTCTGATGATGTCATGGGTTAGGTGTTGTCCAGGACAGTCTCTAAAAAGCCAGGTACACCAAGAACTTGTCGGAAGTACAGACTTCAGAGGACGGAAGGATGGAAGTACGCTTGCTGCACATTTGGAACAGAAACGTTCTTTTTTTTGTGATCATGTATTTATTGGTTTGTGCCTCACAGATTCCAATGTTTTTCAGGAACAGATTCTATCAGCTGCACACATTTTTATTTTCCCACCATATGTGACATTGGGTCCTAAATTGTGAATATTTAAGACATAACAAATAATGAAACTACAGTAGACTTAAAAATAAGAATAACAACAATAATGATAATGTAACAATAATGGTAATGATGGCAATTGCAAATAATAATACAATGTTGGGGTCATACATACAACCACATACACTCGCTCACCCTTCTCATCCCTTCCCTACTGTCCATGCCCAATATAAGAATATAAACACAACAGTATTTGTAAGACATAAAGAATAGTTACAACCAGAATTTGCAAATTTCCTCCCTCAGACATTACAAAATAACATTTAATACATTCTGTAATGATTATGTAAGCACAAAACATTGCATTGGGAATACATAAAATTATGTACACTTGATGAATAATTAACAGGACAAGAAGCCGTTGGAAACCTATGCATTTCAGTTTCATGCAAAAGTTGGATTTTGTTCAGCAGATTTGACCAAAGCAGAATATTTCTACTCTGAGCACCATGAATCCAAGCAGCTAAGAGCTCCAACAGAGCAATCTTTTTAAATGAAGAGAGCCACTGCTTCTTACCCAGAGGTTGTTTAAGTTTTCAATGTCAAGCGATCATCTTTTTTGCAGCTGTGAGACCATCTAATATTTGGCGACACTTATTGATGGTTAATTTTATATTTGAAGTATCGTTTAGCAAAAGCAACCTCCGTGTGTGGGGCAAGTCTCTCCCAATTATATTTGACAGGATGCAAACAACATTTTCCTGAGGGCACTGCCATACTGTACCATATGAAGAAAGGTCCCAATGGCATTATCTGAAGCAAAATCACAATTGGGATTTTCTTTGAGTTTCATTAAATTCAATCTCCTTGGATAAAGGTAGGCTCTGTGAATAAACTTATAATGGATCATTTGGTGGTTTGGATCCCTGGATGACAAAGATATATTGGACCAGATACATGCCCAATTCCACTGCGAGTAGTCTTTCAGCTCTACTTTCCAGAGTTGTCCAATGGGTAGTTGTGTATAAGAAGCTTTAATAGTTAGTTTGTAGAGATCTGAGGCAATGCCACTGTTTTTTATCTTCACTCAGAATAGTATGGAGAGGGTGGCTTTCTAGAGTACTTCTTGATTACGTCAAAGACGCCGCTTATGTGATGTCATGACAGTTATCTATTATTAAAATAAGTTGTAAAAGTCCTGCTGAGACAAGGCAGTTAAGTCCAGCTAATCTGAGCAACTGTCCTACTTTTAGCTACTGTTAGCTGTTAAGCTCCTGTTACTGAAACCCCTAAAGTCACTTTTAATAATGGTATCAAACCACCAAGAAGTTGAAGTAAAATAACTGTTGCAGAAAAGTTGCGAAAACTAACATATCATAAAATAAAGTATTTTCAGCACTTATAGCTATGACTTTTCTCCTCCGCCATTATGCTGCAATGCCTTTAGGATATAAGGGTGCCTGAAGTCCACAAAAGTCACCTCCAATGCAGCCTTGGAAAAGTGGGCGGAGCAAGTACACACCCTGGGAATGTGGAGTGTACTTGTCTTGATGCATTCTTTTAACAGTACTTGGACCTCTATTGATGATGTTTCTAAAGTACACAAGAATGCAAGTATGCAAAAGTACACATATTGAGAAACGGCCCTGGTCTGATGATGTCATGTGTTAGGTGTGGTCCTGGTCCTGCGCTTCAGATACATAGTAAAAACTGAATGTAGCCGGGTATTTCATTTATTTTCATTTATCTATCTGTTTGGGGGAGTGGGTAGCGCATCGCGGGCTGGGGCATGGCAGACCCAGGTTCGACTCCCCAACACAACACTCAAGTGAACCACTATGGGCCCTTAAGCAACGTCCTTAACCCCCACCAACTGCTCCCTGGGCGCTTTAAGTCGCAGCCCACTGCTCTCAGGTTCATTCTGAGATGGCTTAAATGCAGAGAATGAATTTCCTCATTGGCACTCTAATTGGGATTAATAAAGTATATCTTATCTGCCATTACCTGAATGTTAACAACCCATTAACACCCCGTTAACACCTACCGAGTTGGTTCTCTTACTTGTTAATGTAAAAAAATTGCATTTCCTGAGGCAAAAGCTCTCATTTCAAGCTTCGACACATATTTTTAACATTTTCCTCAGAAGCTATCTGCTGTTTTTTAGCTGATAAACACTAAATTTAACACTTAAAATCCACAAATACTGTATATACAAATATTACAATCGGAGCTCTGCTGCTGTTTTCCTGCTTTTTTGTGTTTCAGGCCAAACAAATTAGGAGTTTGAAGGTTGGATTCGTAGGCTCCTTTGTAGGCTTCTGAATTGAGACAGCACTTGACGTACCACTGTGATGTACATGGCCAATGAATCTGTACTTGGAAGTGCACAGACCAGACAGCTGATATGAAGTTTTAAGTTTGGTCCTGGTCCTGTGATGTCATGTGTTAGCTGTGGTCCTGGTCTGATGATGTAAACATGTGATCAGGATGATGAAAATGACTGTTCAGATGTCATTAAACCACAACATTAATGGCTCAGAATCCTTATATTTTGTTCAACTTTGGGTTATTTTGTGATAAATCATGATGTTAGAGAACATTTTCTCTAACATACTTAAACATTGAACAGTCGTACATGTATATTCAGAGGTTTAAATTTAGTTAATGTGTAAAAGCCTGGTTAAATCGAACAACCATACAAAAATCTAAATATCCTAAATCACAATGACCACACAAGCAGCTGAGACTAGAATAATGTACATGCTGTACATGCAGTGTATAGCCGTGGATGAGCATGCCCCTCTCTGTCACATTTCCCACATTTTTTTCCTGTACACCACGACCCCCTCAGCCACCATGCAAAGGAATTTTATTGCAGTGAAACAGTTGGTGTGGTCCAAGCCACATCTAACACATCTAACTAAAGACCATGCTGTGGTAGAATCACACCGACCTTGACACCCTGCCACATACCGATATTACACCCCATGACAACTGTACAGTAGTTGCATAATTGCGTGGCTGGTATGATCCCATCAGCAGAATATGCTGGAACAAACACAAACATGACTCTGGCCTCTCTTGCACAGGTGAAACAAGCATCTGCAATTCTGATTAATAAAATAAAGTGAGAAAATAGTCTTTTGTAACATGAGACACACATTCACCTGTTGATGGTCTGTAGACTGTCTCCTGGTTCGGACTAACGGCATGTCGCACTTCGCGGCTGGTGGCCAATTAGCAGCAGCCTGAGGAGTGACCTCCTGCTGGGGTTCCTAACCAATTAAAGGGCTTGATTTATAGCAGCAATAACATTCTCCTCTCACACTGCTGCAGACGCATGCACATGGTTTACACTGTAGGCGCTCATACACAGGTAAATAATGTGAAAATCAGTATGTACATGCAGAGTAAGAGGCATAAACATAAAACCAAATAAGCAAAGAGACATGCTAATAAACTCAGAGCCCCCCTATATGTGCTATAATGATCGGCAATTAGAGCCTTTAGCAGGATCGCTCATATTTTAGCTGAGCCAAGTGTTGCTAAAAGAGCAAGAGTAAGGCTTTTTATACATGTTTAGATGGCATTTCATCATTTTTCCCAGCAATAACGTTGCATAAATTTTCAGTGATAGCTTCTTATTTTTTTTACTCAAATCATTTATCTGTACCAGTATATATGAGAAAACTAAAACATACTGTTTCCATAGCATTTTTTAGGTTTTGTTTACCCACCCTGCCTCATTATGCTTACAATACAAGCCACATTAATCTGTACATTTATACAGCAACATTTCTGACCAACTACTACACTTAAATTCCAACCATTTTCATGTTCACTCACAGAAAAATGTAGTGTAGATAATGTTGGGTTTAATGTCTTAATCAAGAACATATAGCCATGATACTCTGGATCGAGTCAGGTTGGACATACATGGTTTAAAAACATGGTCAGTGTAGGATTTGAGCTGGGTTGACATCATCCTGGTATTTGTCTTTATTTGTCACCGGTAAAGTGCTGAGTACATAAGTGCAAAAAATTGTAAGAAACTAGAGAAATGCCGAATACTAGGCTAGCTACAGGGCACTAGCTCTTCCTGTCCTTCCAGGCCCAAGCTGCAATATACTCCAGTCCACTCCAGCTTCATACTGAAAGCCCCTCCTACAAGCCGAAACCATTGTTAATTGACAGTCACTTGATAATCATACTATTCCCAGTCACAAAACATGAATGTGTACATAAATTGTCTAATAAATTTAGTGAAGACAAAACAATATTCACAATGATTCCATAAAGGTGTCTCACCAAAATAACCAATTATATTCAATAAGAACATCACTTTCAAAATATCCTCATGGTACATGGCACGCATGCTCTAAAGGTAGCATCTAAAATGGTAAAATGACGGACAGTTAAAGATTGGCAAAGTATCAGCTTACATCACCCATTTCTTTCTGAGGAGCTAAAGGTGAATCTCTCTGGGTGTTTCCCATGGTCATCATCTTAGTCATGCACTGTGTGTCATCACTCCTGGAAAATATGAAAATGGACAAAGAGAGGGGGACTGTGGCCACCTTGCATTTTAACAAATTTGCTTTGGGTGTTCTGTAGAGTGGATGATTTTGTTCTTAATGACAGACTAGTGCACAATTCCATTGACTTGTGTTAGCATTAGCACTGGCGACCTTTTGCAACTAGGATAACGGGATGAAATATGTTGAAACTCTCTCCAGTGATAAGTAGTATCTTGGCTAACTCAAAGATGAGGCCCTATTTCAAGCTACCAAACGACCCCTTCAATTGCCTAGACAACCTCTTCCAAGATGATGGATGTGTCTTCATCCAAGTTTCCAGAGTCTGACTGTCTCAGTAGAGGGCATTGTGATCAAAGAGATCCTCAAAGTGTTCTTCAGCCATTCAATAATATCTGTTTTTTGGGTCAGCAGCTCTTTAGTAATAACAAGATTTACCTGAAAAACTTGATTGATTTGCCAGAACTTCCTTGAGGCCAACTGAAAGAACTTTTCCATGGCCTTCATCCATGGAGCTCCATGCCCTTCATCCAATTTCGAGTTTTAGTTTCAGTAACCACTAATGCCAGAGCCCTTTTTGCCATTCAGTCCCTGCAAGCTTCTTCAGGTGACCCCTGAGACAAGTAGTCCAAAAAGCCCTCCTCCTTCCACTCTATGGCTTCCATCATCAATGGTGTCCAGCAGCACGTCCTCCAGTTCCCATTACAACAGGCACAGATGTCAGGCCACAGCTCCTGGAACAGCTCAGGATGTGGAACCTCCAGTGCCTCCCAGGTACTCCATAAGGGCTGGGTACTCTGAGCTGCTGGTGGGTGCACAAACAGAAACTGTCGTCAGAGCCTTCCTCCTACAATTCCCAGCTGCAGAGAGGTGGCCAAGTGTACTCAGCCAAGAAATTCTGAGAATTCTCACACCTACCTGATGGCTTTTGTCCCAAGCAACTTCAAGGCATGAGAGTCTGTCCAGTCTCCAGGAATACAGTTCCAGGACCCACTTGGAGATGTTATCCTGTTGCTTTTTGTGCTGAGCCCTAGGAACTCCGTTTCCCTCTTTCAAGTGAGGTTTCATCCATTCTGAAGCCTTTCCATTAAGGTCTATGATTGCTCTTCGTCTGACTTCTCCCATTTAACCAATTTGCCTTGGTGCACCCTAACAGGGGTTAATGCCCCCAACAACACAGCTATCAGGATCATAGGAGTGCTCAAACACCTCCATCATGACAAGATGGTGATTCTTTAGTGGAGAAAACAAATTATAAATGAATAACCCCCCCCCCCCCCCCCCCCCCCAAAAAAAATAAAATAAAAGAATGTATAATTAAATAACTGAAAATCAATAATAAGCTGCAAATGCCATTTACCAACAAAGAATTTGATCAGCTGCAATCAAGCAAAACCATCTGTGGTCCTATCCACTCCTGAGAAAAGTGGTCTGTTAGTGTGATTGCAGCCAAAAGTGTCCTTGTTATTTCTCATAGCAATGGCCCCAATCAGAGCCAAGCCAAGTTTCCCACTAAGACTCTCAAACAGCCTTCCTGCTAGCATCACATTTACCAAGTTGGTCAGGAGGGATTGAAATGTAGTTAAACTGCATCATATTGTTTAAGAGAAGAAAAAAAGACAAAGAGGGAAGAAAGCATTTCATGACTTGAAAAGGTGGCTTTTCCACAGCACTGCCGCATTCAGTGGCACAGAAGGGTACGAGTCAAACCTCATGGTGAAAAATTTAAGTTGCGTTTTTGAATAGTCTAAAAATCTACTTTTCAAAAATGACATTCATCAGCAAAATGATATTCTAGCAGCCAGTGTTGTGCCTGAACAAGTTCATTGGACAATCATTTGCATGTTCATATGGTGTACTATATTTCTGCCTGATCAACGTTCCTGTGAGCGCACTTATTCTGCCATTTGTGAACGCCTCTCTCTTACCACTTAACTTTGCTAAAGGCCCACAAAGGAACTTTTAGCATTTTTCTCAGTGGCGTGCCCCCTGTCGACCGCTAACATAGCATCCATCTTGCACCGTACCTCTACTGTGAGCTCATTCCAGCCAGTAAAAGACAGTCTTATCTTGACTCTTGTTCTGTCGCTTCCTCTCTTTCTTTTCCTCTCTTCCTCTGGTAATATTTCCTTGAGTTTCTTTGCCGAATCTAACATGATGCACGTTCAAACACCCACTATGTTCATATCCGTTTGCTAGTAAGTGACTCGGTGTGACCAGTAGTCGGCTGCAACGTCACATCCCCGTCCCGGATGGAAAATTTACAAAGTGCAGTTTCTGAGCCTTGGGATGTCTCTGGGCAGTGACAGTTCGAAAATGTGCATAATGAATGTTGCTGTGCCATTAAAATGACTCAGAAACACATATTTTTAAAGTCTAAAAGTTAGGTTGTGTGTCTTTAAAGACAGTGCCTAATTCCCATGGAGCCTTCTAGTCAAAGTCCTGGCTAAACAGGCCTTGCATTTCAGAAAGCACAGCAAAATTATTTGAATATCAACAGTCCCACCTCCCTCCAAGACCCTCCCCCCATTCCTTCCACTTCCTAATGCAGAAGCAAAGGTCTGATGGGCAGGTCCCTCGGCCATTCATACGCTGGGGTCACACTGCAAAGATTGGTTGGAGTTTTCGTTGAAAATTTAGAGATTGGTATAATATTTTATTTTGATTAATGGTGGGTCAGTCTTGTATTTCAGAGTTCCATTTCCTCGTTCATAGCATTTTACTTCATTAAAAAAAATGTGTAACAATGCAACATTGGTAAGGGTTGTTTTAACATACAGGGAAAAACACCAAATCTGACAGCCACTACAAAGTCCCACTGCACATGTCATCAAATTGCAAAGTGGGCAAAATCCATTGAAGGCAGCAGCACTATTACCTCTTTCTTGATGGTTAAAACGACATCTATGGATCATTTCAAAAATGCTTTTAAAACGTCAGTGATGATACGGGTAGGAAAACTTTTTTTTCACGTCTTCATTTGGGCTGGATATTGCACTTTTATGAACTTTTATCAAGTTCTAGAACATTTCTTTTTCTTTGGGGAAACAAAATTCACAAAACTTTGATGTTGCTTAATGAAAAGATTGTATTCAAATGTTATGCACTTTGAGACACATCCCTTGTTTCCTATCACAAATTGTTAAATAATTCGTCACTACAAAACCTATTCAAGCAGCAAGTTTTTCCACATTTTGAGAACATACTGTAGGGATGAAAGCTGCATTTGAACGTGGACTGAATTAGTGGAAGCAGCTGGAAAATACCAGTATTCAAGGGTAATAGCTTACAGCAACATTCTGGGGAAAAAAATGACTATGAACTGGTTCATACTTGGAAGTATGGAATTTTAAAACGTGTGAACTAAACTTTGAACAAGTTCGTGTGGGAACTGAACTTTCCCAATACTGCTGGCGGCTAGGGCTGCAACCGTTAGTTGATTTTGCTAACAATGACAAAAGTCGAATGAATTTTATTGTTAACAATTGTCTGCAAAATAAAAAGCAAGGACAGAAGAAAAAAAAACATCGTAAGACAGCCTCACCCAGATAGCAAAAAGTGATTGAATCAATGTTGAAATATGGTCAGGCTGGAGCATTGAATCAACATTGATGTCTGACATTGAAAGATACATTGAAAGTGCTCGCTATGATCAACATTGAAATAATGTTGAATTTTCAATCAATTCCGACAGTGAATCAACACTGATTCAACGATGTTGAGAACAACGTTGAAATAATGTTAAATTTTAAATCAATTGAGACTGAATCAACGTTGATTCAACTACGTTGAGATCAACGTTGAAATCATTTAGTATATTTTTAAACAGTACATCTAGCTGCTCTAAAGCGCACCCCTGCGAGTTCACGACACTACGGAGGCCGTGGCAGACGAGATCACTCTCTTTGTCTTTCTTTCTTTCTTTGTTTTAAATCAATAGCCAACCCCTCTTGTGTTTGTCCCGGTTTGTCCGCAGCTCATTCGCTCTTAGCACAATGTAAACAGCAAATTTCTTCTCCTACACTTGATTTATCGACAGAGTAGGCTCTGAATGCAGCAGCTTCCATAGTGTCGTGAACTCACACTCACGCACACTTTGCGGGAGCTAGATGTGCTACTGTGTAGGTTATAAAAATATACTAAATGATGTAATTTTGAGTAAATTATGGACACTATCCACTCAGGACACTTGGATTACATTGGATGAGCAGTATGGAGAATTGTTGCCAAGTTTTTGTGGACTTTTATGGACCATTTTGGTCCGAGCCCCAGTCACCTCCATTATATGAAAGTTGGGTGGAAACGAAAACCTGTCCGATCTCCGGCTTCATTTGAGATACTAAAAAGTGCTCGAGAGTCTTGCTCAGCATGAGGGTGAATAGAAAATGAATGCACATCATTCTGTGGGTGTACTACTCCTTTAAAGGGACAGCAGTGAATTTTTAAGGCGTCAGCTCCAGACATGTAGTGATGTCACATTTCTTTCGGTGGTTTTTTATGTATACTGAATTTTCAAAACTACTGAAGGTAACACAGTTATTTGGTTGAGCCATACAAGGGAATACTGCCTAATAATGACATGAAACCCCCTCTTTGATAATTATGAGGTTTATAATCCGATTAGTTGACTAATCATTTTAATAGTTGATGACTTATCAACTGTCAGAATAGTCATTAGTTGCAGCCCTACTGGCAGCTATATAACTATAGTATGTCTAAGGAGCTTCGTAACTACGTAACTGCTGTTTCCTTTATTACGCATGCTGAGACAAAAATGAAGAAAAGACCTTTGAGGTTGTAATTTGCCACCTGAACAACACAGCTGGCTTCACTTGCTCTTCTACTACAGTATAAACTAGATACTACTGCCATGTGATAAAAGTACAAGCTGTGTGCATGTAAGTTTAAATCAGTGTTTCCCTGAACACAGACAGAGTGATGGTCATCTAATCAGTGTTCACCACCGTATGGGTGTGTATGTCATAGTCTGCTTTAATTCTAATAACACCTGGGTCCTTGTCATTGCAAGATGATCTTTGTGCCCAAGGATGAAATTCAGCCAAGGATGCTCATGCACACTCACTCTCCATGGGTGCACACATACTTAATGCCACAGTGACACACGCTGCCATAGAGACAAAGAGTCTCCACCAGATACACACTAAAGCTGAAAAGCAGGTAGCCTGCCTGCCTGCCATGCCAAGTAGAGGATTACAGAGCAAATCAGAAGCTTACCTGGAGAGAGTGTAATGTAAAAACAGACAATAAACCATGATCTGGTTACAAATTATAAGGGCTGGTCAGCATTTCACGGTCTTAGTAACAAAGGCACCGACCGTATCACCTGTATCATTACAGTCTTTGCTGTTCCGTTTGTTGCTCTGGTGATTTTTTTATTTTTTTTGGGGGGGGGGGGGGTTACACGATAACTGCAACTATTTTATCTGTCCAATATGTCAATGGATAATATCTTCGGTTTTAAAATGTACAATTTCAAACAGCACTGATGTGCAACACAGTCAAAGCAGTCTGCCACGAGTTGCACCCATCAGCCTGGAGTCACAAAACATCCTGAGCTGTCGATAATCAGGTGCCTGCACTTCACCAACAACTGAGCATCTTCTTGTTACAACCAGGATGCGATTTGCTCCCTCTCTGTTTGTGAAACCCCTTTCCGGGGGGCGTGCCAATATTTTCCCCCATCCCCTCTGGTCGGACTAGGGATGTATACCGAGTACCAGTATCGTTTGGCTCTGGTTCCAAATCTTAACGATACCAGGGTAGGATTCACTGTTATTGAAACTTTTTGAATATCTACCTAAACATAATCATGCCACTGTCACGTATTCTCAGTGGAGGAGTAAGACAGACACATTTTCACAGCTGTCCTTCACCTACCTTTATGATCAGGCCTCTTCAACACTGTCCAAACACGGAATCTTTTAGCATATTGAAATGTCTTTATTTTTTACTCTAAATTACGTTATAGCAGTGGGGAGCCCTCAGGGGCTTCTATGTCTCCAGAGAAGGCCTAAAAAATTAAAAGAGAAAAAAATCTCTGATATAAAATAATTTCATTATAGGTCGTTTTTACACAGGACCCACTTAGGTCGACCTAACTGGGTTTTGGTGCCGAACACGGCGGGACAGGCTCGCGCTCGTAGACGACCTAACTTGCCCACTCTCGGACCGGCTGTACTTGGTTTCGGAGCGGCTTGCGTTTTTTCCACACGCAACTGTGTCTCGTCTTCAACACACTCCATTCACGTGTGTTTTGTGTACAACACAACCATGCTTTACAGTGGGGACGCGTCTACTTCTGTCTGGTTGCCATGGATGCACAACGCTCCAGTCTGTACAACAACTGCTGGGCGTGGTGATTAAAAGGGATATGTGAAACGGAACCGTATTAGTTGAAAACTGAAACATTGTAACCTTTTCACTGCTGCGGCAGCACCTGGATTGACCCAGATATGTGTGAAAACAACCATAGTTTATATATACGGTATAATTTAATCTATTTAATAATTTACTAATACAATATGTTTAATACATTTTCTCTCATCTTTTGTTAAGGTTGAGCCAACTGTCAGGACGTTAAATCTTCCATCTCTATTAGGGCCCGGTCAGGGCTTCATGAATCCTTGGTGCAGGGAAATGTATGTATTCTGGTTTGAGTGATGGGCAAATTGACCAATCACAATATGATTTTGTGTGGGTGGGACAAAAAAAACAAAAACAGCCCTGGGCCTTCCTGAAGTCCGATCAGTGTCACCATCATCTGAGCAGAACGGTAAGAGCTAGCATGAAAGTTGAGTGGTGGCGAACAAGAGTGACGTTGTGGCTAGCTTGCTAAAAACACATTTTTCAAGGCGGTCTTTTTGCTGAAAAGCAACAAATAATACAAACAACCAACTCCAGAATTAGATTTAAAAGAAAAACATAATCCCGTTGTCCACCCCCTCTGTTGAGCGCTCTTTTTCTGCCCTGGGACTTTCTCGCCTGGATGTTTTGGTCACTGATGTCCAGAGAAAGGACTTGTTATGGAATTCAAGCCAAGGGATAAACTGTGATTAAGACGCTAACATCACCCACTTCACAAAGAAAGACCAGCAGATGGATTTTGTTTTCATCTAAGGTAGGCCTGTGTTATAAACCAGCTATCATTCACATGGGATTAATGTTATGGCCCAAGGAAACTTTTGGTTTATTCTTCTTTATAGTGGTGGTTGTTTGTAAAACGTCCACTGCAAACTGTGTAAATGTATAAGCCGATCTCTGTAAGGTTTGGACGTTTTCTAAAGGTTTTAATTGATTTAATTGATAAAATCATAATGATATACATCCCTAGGTCTGACTCCGTAAATAAAAGGAAGCTATATAATACACACGACAGTAGATGGTGCAAGTTGAAAAAGCAATAAGCTAGCCTACTGGAGCTACCTAAAAGAGGCCGTGCTAGTTATCTGGAGAGAAAGACAATCTTTGTGCCTTTCGAAATCCCCATTGAGTTCCAAGCGATGCAACTGAAAATATGAAAAATGTCAATTTTAGCATATTTCCTCGACAAAATCCGAGATCAGAAATAAAGATTCTGCTTCTCAGGGGTGACCTGAAGCCGCACACAAACATTATTGCCTACTGTACTTATCTGGGACATTAGCGAAGCCTCACAGTGGGAATTTTAAGAATCAGAGGTCAGAAGGAAAGTTATTGCTGCAGCTTTTTTAGACCGCACGGCTCCTGATGAAGAAAACGAGGGGAGAAACCCCCTGATCCTCCTCAAGTATGATGCATGAGCATTTTTATTTTCTATCCCAAGTTCAAAACAAAAAGTCAAGTTAGAATAAAAACAAAGCAATAAAAACAAATCATATCAGCATAAAACAGGATGGTATAGTGTACCAAAAAATGTTTCTAATATGAACAAAATAAGGATTAAGCACAAAGATACTGTATTCACTACAGATTTGAGCTGAAGGTGAAGTCAGACACAAGATACACTTTACATTCATCTGCTGCCCACACAACAGTTTAATTACTTTTAACTGAAAGAAAAGAAAACAAGAAAACACTAATAGGGAACCAAATCCTCTGTGTTGTAGTAATTTTTATGAATAAATATGTTTTATGGTCTTTTTTTTTTTTTTTTCAACAAGTCGCACCTTGGAGACAAAGCAATAAACAATAATGAACAATACTGTCTTGGTAAGAAAAATCAATAAAAAGGACAGTTTATCAGCTCTGTTTTCATTACGTTACAGAATACGTTAAAACAACTAATTATCATTGTTCAGCATCAGACAACAGTCAAAGTCAGTAGCTGTTAGTCTGCTGGTGTATCAAGGGTCCAATGGCTGATTCTTATCTCATTTCACTACAAATGCTGGAAATAAGTGGGTGCACATGTTACATACTGCTGGAAAGTAAAGATCCAAATAGATCCAAAGATTAATTTATTAGCATTTTTTTTTTTCATTTGTAGAAAGCAAATATCTTCCTGATGGCCCAGGTTGCCTGGAAAGTTCAAAACATACTGTACCACAAGATCCACCGTATCAGAAATATATAACGGTTGTAATCTCCATACCAGGGTCATTAAGGTTTTTGATTTACTTTCAGTCATTCCTGAGCTCAAAACAAAATGTTTGTATGAAAGACAGTCAGCTAAAAGGGGAAGATTCTGTAAAACATAGCACAATATGTTTCATAGCATATTGGAAAAGAGGGACTGGACTGCAGGCTCCCAGGTTTCCATTTATGAGGTAATACACACACACACACACATATGATATATATATATATATATATATATATATGTTTGGCCTACATGGCGGCGAGCGAAAGAGGAAAACCAATCATTCCATAAAAAAAGAAAACCTTTACTAGTATTTAAAAAAGAATATTACAGTTATTGATTTATGGATAGCCAGTGTGGAAGGCCCGGGGCAGGTTGCACATCCCTGATTTAAATCATACCAGCGTAACAGTAAAACATCCATAAAAAAACCTGCTTTTCTCTCTCTGAAAGTTCATAATGACTCTGATTTGTCTTTTTATTCTCCATTACTTCAAATGAGATTTTCATCATATTTTGGTAGGCCATTCAGTCAAGTCCAGCCCACATCTGACTGAAGATGCGGACTTCAGCGCCAGACAAGATCACGTTTTTCTATTTTGATGTTTCTCTGAGAAAGTAAAATAAAAGCAATCCAATAACCATTTTTTGTGAGAGTCATAGGGCGCATCCTTATATAAAAAAAATCTGAACAGTGTTCCATCTTCCACGTCTGAAGCTGTTTATGAGTAGAAAAAATTCCCCTCACATCTCAGGTTGACGTGGAAACGAAGGCAAAGTCATGTTTTAATTAAAACTAAGAAGATGTAAAACAAATACATCATGAAGTTCATGTTTTCTTGCAAATAAAATGAGTTTGAAAATGAATCAGTGAGGAAGGAATCCTGAAACCGACAGTGTGCACACAGGTTTCCTTTCATTTTATTCCAGATATAAATGTATGTAATGTGCTCTTGTGTGTGTGGGTGGGTGTGTGAGAGCATGCTTGTGACAATATTATGCAACCTACTGCTGGGATTCAGCTTTTTAAACTGAAACTCCATCAATAAATAATTGCATTTCTTGCAAAACGTGTAATAAACACATGACCAGTACACCTACACACACACAAACACACACACACACAGAGGCAGATAGTTTCTGAAGCTGTCAGATGCATATAGTGAAAGGTGCTTGTTAAAACCAGACAACTTGTAGCCCTCCTTGTTAGGAGGTTCTTGTTTGTGCAGACGTTTGTCATGATAATTTTAGTTCCCATAATAATAGGTGACCCTCTTTGAGCACAGCTCCACACATCGAAAAGACAGACAGAAAAGTAGATTTATGTGTTATTTATCTACAGATTCGGTTATACCGAGGCTAGTTTTACTCACGTTTAAAGGACCGTGTAGACCTGAGATGTGTCTCTGGAGTCTGAATGCATTTGGCTTGTTTGTCTATCCTGAGCTGGTAAGGATTATTTAAGATGTTAAACTCTGACAAGAAATATCTCTGGGCTCAGAATTTTGATGTGTATAATTAAAATAAAATCCATGTTTTGTTTTTTTTTTACAACTATGTATTGACCCATTTTTTCTTATTCTAAAGTAAATTATTGCTAACTACCAGTTGGAGCCATATTTAAGGTTGTTAAACAAAGGCATTAGAAATGAGACCAGACAATGAGCAGGACTCCGATCAGTATCATAGGGAGTTTTTAACTAGATCGGGGAGGTGATGGATCTTTTCTCTGTTGTTGTTGTTGTTGTTAAGGTTGTTTTTCGCTGACGTGTTTCTTCAGGTTCTGAGTTGTAATTTCATGGAAAATTATGTTTTAAAAAGGTAAAACTATGGTGGATTGTTTTAGACCTAACTGTTTCAGACGAAATGGCCAAACACAAAGAAGCTGCAGGGACCAGATTATATTTACATTTAGCTGATCCTGTTTGAACAAGACATTTGAATGAATGAATGAATGAACTGGAATTGGAATTCATTTTGAACATGTGAACATTTTAACATTAAAATTACAGAAACTGCCACTTCACAGTAAGAAGGTTGCTAGTTCAACTCTCGGCTGGGGAGGGGGTTCGAACAATTCCAACATTGGCCTTCCTGTGTGGAGTTTACATGTTCTCCTACCATCCAAAGGCATGCACGATTGGTTAATTGATCACTCTAAATTGGCCTTAGGAGTGAATGTGAGTGTGAATGCTTGTCTTTCTCTCTGTGATGGCCCTGCGCCACACTGGCGACCTGCCCAGGGTGTACCCCGCCTCTCGCAGCTGGGATGGGCTCCAGCAACCCCCCGAGACCCTGAACTGGATCAGTGGTGCAGAAAATGAATGAATGAATGAAATAAAATATTGAATTGTGGTTTTAAAGAACACTTTTTATAAAACAAAACTGGAGCCGGCCCCAGATTCCCTCGAATTCTTGACAAAAAATGGCGGATGCAGCAAATAAAAGGAAGTATTCTGCAGCAAAAGCCTGAGGGGCTCTCAGTTTTGATAGTGCACAAACAGAAACGGAGAGAATCTCTGGATTCTACCTTTAAACTATATGTCTTAAAGCAGAGGTCTTCAACAGGGGGTCCACGACCCATAGGGGGTCCCGAAAGTTTTGATAGATTAGACATTTTTTTTTATATTCCCTCCACAATTTTTTTCGAACACAGAAAATTAGTATGAAGATATTTTTTAAATGTTGTGCAGTTGTTCTTTAAGGTCTTGGGGAATAAGGGGAAAAAAATAAATGCTCCTAGGCTGTATATTAAAAATATAAAAAATATTTATGGGAGATTACTTGATAGTTGTAGCGCACGCTAAAACAACAGAGCAATCATCTGCAGAGAGCATGTAAATGAACAATTTATGCTATTGTGCCAATCACCAAGCCATATGTGACACGTTATCTGTGGTTCTGCTAGCAGCTTTCAGCTAGAATCTTTTTTTTTTAAATGAATTGATCTTTAATACGACAAAATAGGGCAACCACAAGAACAACAGGCACAACAGCCTCTGCCTCAGAAAATGCATGTGAAATCATTTAGATATTTTAGTACTGAATGCAATAAGTTACATTTCTACAGGGCACTATGACCGGTTTAATATAACACACAATTTTATGCATAAGTAGGGGTCCTTACACCATCCTTCCATTAATTTGGGGGTCCTTGGCCTGGAAAACGTTGAAGACCCCTGTCTTAAAGGATAATGTTCTTTTGTTTTAACCTGGACCTTATTTCTAGGAGTATATATGTGCATTTACTCACTGGAAAAAATTTCTGCAGCCCTTTGAGTCCTTCGGAAGATATCACGTTGAGTCGGTGTTCATCTAGTATAATGGCAGAGACGGGGCAGTTACTATAGGAGGCATTTTCTGCAGCAAAACACTTTGATTTTTGCCAATGCCTTGATGGAATAGTGCAACCACAGAATAATGGTCCTTCGTTTTCTACTCAGCACTTTTTTTTTAAATGCAGCCGGAGATCAGGCCGGTTTTAGTTTTCCCCTAACTTTAATATAATGGAGTTCACCGGCGCCCAATCCAAAAAGGTCCGTAGAAGTCCACAAAAACTTGGTAACGTTCCTCCATACTGCTCATCCAATGTAATTCAAGTGTCCTGAGTGGGTAGCGTCCATAATTTACTCGAAATTACATCATTTAGTATATTTATATAGCCTAAACAGTAGAACATCCATGAGAGTTCACTACACTACGGAAGCTGCGGCAGACGAGATCGTGCGTTCTCTTTTTCTTTCTTTCTTTCTTTTAAACCAATAGCCAACCCTTCTTGTGTTTGTCCCGGTTTGTCCGCAGCTCATTCGCTCTTGACACAATGTAAACAGCAAATTTCTTCTTCTACGCTTGCATTATTGGCAGAATAGGTGCTGAACGCCGCGGCTTCCATAGTGTTGTGAACTCTCATGGACGTGCTTTTTTTTCACATTTTTTTTCTTAATATATATATATTATACGCCCCCATCAGGAACCAATCAAGTACCAAGTCGTACAATCTCATATTTATACTAGTATGGTGCTTAGGTTCTACAACTCATACAAAATGGCAAAAGTTTTTTTTTTTTTTTTTAGTTTGGTCTCGTTCTCGATCTGAACTAGTCTTGGTCTTGGTCTTGATACTCTCTGGTCATGGTCTTGTCTTGGTCTTGGTTAAGGCACTCTTGACTACATGTCTAGCTACAAGGCTGCTATTCCTGCAGTGTCTTCATCAGCAATCCCAACTCCTTTAATATATTTACCAGATATTTCACCGCCCTCACGAGGACCATGAGGAGAAATGATGCAACCATCCTTCTTTCTCTGTGTTGCCGCAGCCGTATCCAGAACACCTCATCTTCAGCTTGTCTGGATTTAAGGTCTTATTCTCAGCCTGCCAGTCAGCTGTAAGCAGAATCTGATATTTTGAAGCAGAAATCAAAATGTATGCCTCATATTGTGATTTTTGATCTATTGAAGCTCCTGCATCGCCATCCATCCCAATTTAAACACAAATGAACATAAATTATGATTTATAACCGGTCAAGTGATGTCAAAATGCTTGTAAATTTACAAGTTTAATAAGTTCACTGAATGAAACAACTGTTGTGGATTAAATTAGATTTCACAGGTGCCTGTATTAAAATGTTAGTAAAGTAAATGCAAATGGGGAGTAGATGCACATATAAATTCCTAGAAATAAGGTCCAGGTTGAAGAAAAAAAAAAAACTAAAGTTGTCATTTAAAAACCTTTGTCCACCCTTCTATTTTCTCTGCCCACCCTATGGCCAACCCTAAAAAAATCTCTGTCCTTCATAGGCCCAAAGATTAGAAGTTAAATCCAAGAAAGCTAAGAGAGAGGATAGTCAGAACAGATGTGTAAAGGTGATGGTTGTGGAGGAACAACAATTAAAACAATGTTTCCAAAAACAAAGAGCTAGATACAAACCATATTGGTAGCTAGAGGCTCTGATTGTGGTAGCGCAGAAACAAGCCTTAATCTCCAGATCCATAAAGACTGGGGGTTACCACAGCAGTGGGTCCTGAAGTGCAGCGTGGGCAAACATCCAGTCTGGAATGGTTTGATGGTGGAAGAGCAAGGTGTCTGTCCAGAGGAGCCTGGTCCTTGCTGAAGACACATAAAGCTTTTAAGCTCCTGCAGTTTTGATCATTATAGCCGCTTAAGAAAGTCTGAGAACATATCCTCACAATAAACAGCAACTTTATTAGCTTTACATAAAAAAATGGTGCGTATGTATTTTGATAAACAGGTTCTGTTAGTGTTCTACTTAGCTTTAAATATTATAAGCACAGCCCGTTGAAGGCGACTCTGCGCACTGAAAAATAGAGGTACGAGACATGAACATTTCTGTACCTGTAGGTACATTTTTTACAAATGTTCTCTCAAAAGTACAATATTGGTCTTTATGAGGCCAGAAGTGCACTTATATACTATGAAAAACGGTCCAAAGTAATATAAAGTACAAATTTGTTCCATTTCAACCCTAAGGGTACCTGCAGCATTGAAAAATGTGCGTAGCTTGTACAATAACTATAAATAGCTGTCCTTCTAAACAGTAGGATAATTATAGTTATTATATCAATATTTTCATAATAATCATAGTAATCATAGTAATAATTATATGTATAATTATATGTGTTTGGCTTAATATTTATATAATAATTAGAAATTTATTATTAGCATCTACGATTGTTCTCATAATCTCTATTTTATTTACTTTTATTCATCATTTTTAATTGGTTTAATTGTACTTTATTAACTCATACAGCTTGATAAGGTACAAAAATGGACCAGGACCGAAGGGTACAGAAATGTCTTTCAAAAAGGAACACCCCCAGCGACAAGCTTTGTATCCTTTTAAGTAAAAAATGGTGCCTCTATTTTTGAGTGTGTGGGGACCAGTAGGACTGGTTTGGATACTGTCTACATACAGTTATGACAATCTGGTGTTTGGTGTACATCAATTACTCTAAAACATAGTTTTTTTTAACGAACCTTCCATGCGTCTTTCATAAACCTGCATTTGCCTCTCAAAGTGTCATAAGTCAGGTTGGGTTAGTGGTTAGTGGACTCGTGTGACCCAGAAATATTAAAATGATGTATGCACATGGTGCAGAATAACACTTTGTCTTGTGATTGAAATGGGGACATTTAGAGTGCGGTTGGATTGAATTTCTATTATGTCCTTTCACTGAACATTTTGACGATGTAAAGTGCTGGATGGACAGAAATGACTTCAGACTCTGCTGAATCCTCTGCTAAGGGTAGATTGCCATTTTCTCTTTTCATAACCCTTCTACATTTAGACCCATACTTTAAAAACACAGTTAAAAACCCTTTTAGTAGTCTCTCTAACGTTTTGATCTGTGTTTTGCATGTTTGTTGCTGCTTATGGTAATACAGTATTTCATCAGCCTGTGATTACATCCACATGGCTAATTGGCTTGATTTTTTTTCCCCTTAAACTAAGTTGCAGGTTAAACTCTTTATGGATACTATTGGAGATGTTCGATATACAGTAATCGGCTTACCAATATTGTCCGCCAATATCTGCATTAAAATGTGATATCAGAAAGTGTTGGTATCAGATTTTACTTTTCACTTTTTTAAAACTACGCTAGAAAAAGCGCTAGAAGAGTGCAGACTAATGATGTGCAGGCTAACCCCTATGGGTCCCGCGTGCTGCCCAGAGGTTGATCAGGTCAGGTGAATAAAATTTCACTGTAACCACCACAATTTCTCAAGTAATTTTGCTAACAAACAGATTTACAGTTAGAAAACACTGGCAAACAGGCCAACTAAATCCAAATCAAACCAAATCAAACTTTATATATAAAGCGCTTTTCCTACCAAAGGCAACCTAAAGTGCTTTGCATGACAATAAAAAAAAATGCATATTAAAATAAAAACAAGCCTTCACACAGCCAAGCACAGAGCACAGGATACATAACTATATATAAAAAAAACAACCCACCTAACTGTTTCCATGACTTCCGACCCCTAAATTATGTTAGGGCTGGGATACACTGAAACATCGCTGTCATAAGAAGACACTGACCATGGTTCCTGTAAAAAAGAAAAGAAAGCATGATACTGGAAAACTAATTGTGGCTGTGATTTTTTTCCCCCCCATTTCTAGTTAAATTGAATATGGAGATTGGAAACTAAAAGACCAACTGGTTTGAAAATGAAAAAGGAATAATGTGTCATGCTTCCATGGTTCACTTCTAAAGTGCTCTTGTCGAAAGTGTGAGCTGATGCAGAATACGCTGTGCTGGGAGTATTTCCCTTTGTAGTCATGCATTTTAGTGGGGTTTCTGGAACTAATGAACAGGCTGCACGGCTGTGAGTACGGTTGTGGTGCTGACATTCATCATCATTATGTTGCCAGTCTTAATCATCGCTCATCGTTGTGTCATTGATAAAAGTGTCACATTATAGTTACAGCCACCCTGTACGACAGCAAACAAAGACCAGTTGTTTACTGCAGAGTTAAGGACAGTTAGCAGCAGACAGTGTTGGTATAGATGATGACACATCAGCGTGTCTCTGGTGTATTATGACATCCCGGTTAAATGCCTGTCTCTTTGGAGTGTTTGGCGATAATGACGTCTCTGAAGTCATGTTAATGCTGCAGTCTGGGCTGTAAAGTATCTGTAGATGAAAGTGCTTTTTTAGCTGAAAACCATGCTGTGCTTGTGAAGTAGTCTAGTTACCAGTTAGCAAGCATACTGGCTCAGTGTGTTCCCAGTTACTATAACCCGCTCCCTATGTATGTCTTCTTCAACACCTTGACTGTGCTAATTGGGACAAACCCCCTGTAGTGTGACCCTCAAGGGTAGTCTTACTGGGGTTTGCTTGTAGAAGGTTGTGCATGTGTGCGTGTGTGTGAGAGAGAGAGAGAGAGAGAGAGAGAAAGAGAGACCATGAGTGAAAAATAAAAAGACCCTCCCTGTAAACTGCAGTGGGGAAACGGAGAGATGAATGATGATAGTGCATCACATTATTTCCCTTTTATATGAACATTTTTTTGCCATCTGGAACATTCAACAAAAAATCCCAAAAATGAAGTTCAGCATTAATAGAAAAACAAATCTGTTCAATCGTGCTTAATTTATGGACCACCGTGATGGAAAGAGAGAATTTCTAGGATGAGGTGTCACAGTCAGAGGAAGAGAGGCCGAGATCTGATCTTTGTTTGACTTTGGTTTGCAGAGTTATGTCCTTTATTCATATAATCAGTGGCGTTGCTGGGGTCTTTTGGGGCTCCAAGCAAGAGGCATGGAGTGGGGGCCCAACAAGAGGGGTTTTCTACTACGGTGTCATTTCATTGCAAAGGAAATGCCCATTCTTGTCATTGCTGTGTAGTACAATTTGTCAGCCCTTTGGGGCCCCCTAGAGACAGGGGGTGCAAGCAACTGCCTGGCTCACCAAAAGCACCACCTCTGTTTATAATATCCAACTTTTTGCCCCAACCTTCCGGCTCCACCCAGCCCCCACAGCCGGTGGCATTCCCATGATGTCACCAGTTACTGACACTGTTTCAATAGCCAATCAGACCTTAACTGCAGACAGAAGGTAGCAACACTTTCTAGGTGTAATATATATATTATTTTTTTTTTTATGGTTTGGGGTGAAAGTTTGGATGAGGCGTTGAATTGAAAATGCAGTCTCATGGCTGCATACGTGACACGTTTTAACGAACGTTCTGCAACGGTTTAACGTTTTGCGGGTTTTGGAGGAGAGTGTTTAATTGGTAGAGTTGTAGAGAGAAAAGTGTTGATCGTCTTTTTTTGTGTTTACTATAGAGGTGGTGGTGTAGAAAGCTGAAAAAACTACCGAAGTGGTGTTGGCTGCATGGTGATGTGAATAAAAGGAGAAGAGGCTGATTTGTGTGGGGGTGGGGGGAGGCGACGGCTGTAATGAAGAGATTGGGTGGAGAAGTGAGAGGAAAGTTTGAGAAAAAGTGATCGGGAAGAAAGGACACGATCGATAGAAGACATGATTATGGATTGAAATGAGCGACAAGGACAGTGAAAGTGAAAGTTGGTAAGAGTGATGGGGGTGTTTCAAGGGGAGGGGGAGGTGTTAGGTGCAGTTGCCTAGAATGGAAAGTAGTAGGAGGGAGTGACAGATAGAGACGGTTTGTAAATGTTATGTTGTGAAAAAACTTGTTGTGGCTTTTTAGCTAGTTAAATAATTATTTTGCCACAAAACTCTTTTCTCAGTGTTGTTTTGATGTTTATAGAAATAACGGCTGTTCAGATAATGAAGGTGTCAGAAAGTAAAAAATATTGGAAAAAGACACTTTTCCCTTGAAGCGCATTGCAGATTTAAAGCTCGTTTTTCAGCTTTTTGGTAGAAAAGGATTTTTGCTGCAACAAACAATGGTCATGCAGATTACTAAAGAATGGAAAAAGTAGAAAATTTTTTTCTGATAAAAGAAGAGAGTAAAGTTTCTTTGATGCATTCAGTGTTTGTATTGGCATAGTACAAATATTCTGTGACTCCCAAAATAGTGAAAATGTTAAAATCCTGGAATATGGAGTCTTGTGGAAAAGGTCTGGAAGTAATGAGTTAATTTTTTATAATGTTTATTTTAAAATGAGCTCTGTGTCGAAAACTAGTGGTATGAGTTCTAAAAATTTTTCTGGCATTTGAAACTTTGGTTTTAAATTGAGTTTTTGTATTGAAAAAATAGTAACCGTGACATAAAGTACAAAAAACATGAATTTTTGTAATGTTGCACTCCTTATAGTGTTATATATATATATATATATATATATATATATATATATATATATATATATATATATAATATACAGTTTTTTTCTTTTAAAATAGTGGTAAATAATTGAGCTGCAAAAAAAGAAACAAAAACATAAAAAAAAAAAAGGATAAAAAAAGAAGGGAGAGGTCATGGAACAGGATAACATGGCTAAACTTTTGCCACTATAGACATGTTTCTGTTACTGTATACTGTAGTTGGAAGCTTGATTTTTGGAAGGAAGTTGATTTATGAAGAAAAGCACAATGTATAGTTAATAAAGATAAGCAGCATATAGTTAACCATGAATAAGAAAAAGCAACTGCACTCCCCTTTGAGGTGGTCTGAGCCATATTTGAAATCCAATTTTTAAATGTTTTTTCTTCTGTTCATACAGTAGAGCTACCAATAAATAACCGTCTACCAACTAGCAATCAAAATATTTTCATTAAAAAAATGTTCCATATTGTGAAATAAGTACAGTAAATTTTTCACTGTATAAAAAATTTTGCTCATCAAAGCTAATGCTGCACGTTTATTTTGGTAGCCATGTTCCTCTGACCGTTCCATTGTTGTTGGATATGTTTGTTTTCCCCACTTCCCTCCCTTTAAAAAGCATTGTCCCCAAAATTTCTGTTTAGATTTTTCCCAAGAAGCTGTTGTAATAAAAAAGCGCTCCAGTTTGGAAGGACCAGTGCGCATGGACTTGGGCCATTTGTACCTGATGAAGTCCTGCTTCTATAGGTCGGCCGACGTGGTTCTTAGTATGTTTGCCTTGTGAATGTGCGCAGCTCCAATGTTACACTCTAAAAATAGAGGTAAAGAGGAAATTTCTGTCTGTGGTGCATTTTTTACAAATGTTCTCTCAAAAGTAAATATTGGTTTTATGAGGCAGAAGTCTATATAATATGAAAAAGGGTGAAAGTAATATAAAGTATAAATTTGTCTATTTCACCTAAGGGTTCTGCAGATTGAAAAATGTGCGTAGTTGTAAATAACTATAAATGCGCCTAAAAAGTGTTAATTTGTTATTTATTTGATTTTTAATAATCATAATATCATATAATAATTATAGTTAATTATATATGTGTTTGGTAATATTTTATTCTAAATATTAATTAATTATTGCTCTTTGATTGTTGTCATAATCTGTCTTTATTGACATTTATTAATAATTTTTAATTGGTTTAATTGTACTTCATTAACTCATGCAACTTGATAAGGTAAAAAAAGGAACAGGACTGAAAGGTACAGAAATGTCTTTCAAAAAGGAAAACCCCAGCGACAAGCTTTGTACCCTTTTAAGTACAAATTGGTACCTCTATTTTTGAGTGTGCATGAGCGGCCATTTCCCATTGTGAATGCATCTAAATTATGCAAACACAAGAATTAATTTTTTTGTGTAACTTTAATGAGGAATATACAGTAACTAAAGAGATAACAATTCTAAACATGAAACATTTCTTTTTTTCCTGATGCAACTTTTTTTTTTTTTATAGTGGCAGATCCAATAAAATAGGCTCCATATCCAACTTTTCAACAGGTTCCAGTGGGTTCCAACACATCATTCCATCTGGATCCAGCTCAAATTAAGCCCTGGTGTTCGATGAACACGTTTGAACCTGTTCATGCACAGCACTGATCCCTAAACATCGCTAACATGAAGATGGACCTGATTATTGTGCAGCAATTCTTCATTTATTTACTTGTATACGTCTTTTTAGGAGTTTTTCCTTGAAATATAGACAAGTATTGAAGGGTTAATGTTTTATGTCTTATACTAAATATTCCTGCAGGTATGAAAAAGCTCTGATTTGACCATATGAACCAAATCAAACCTCCTACAAAGAAAAAGTTCCACTTTATTATGAGGATGTTGGCAATAAAAAGCTGCTGCCGATTAATAAAAAAAATTGTACTTTTGTGCACGTTTGTGTCGGTACATAATTTATTTCTGTTCTTGCATTCTTGAAGCAATTTCTTCACAGCAACATGCATGATCATGCTGAGTTTCAGATGATAAGACCTTTATTCATAAATTAGAACGAGGTAAAAAATACAAACAATAATCCAAAAAGTATTTACAACAACAAGATGACGAACAAGAGATGTTGAAATAATCAGAAAAGTAAATGTGAAGCGCTGTGAACCGTGTCCTCAATCTTTTGCTCTTGCACTTGGAAATAAGCCGTGAGAAGATTTACCAGCATATCTTAGAAACTGTATTTTGTTTTTACAACAGAAGGAGCGTTGATGTCAGTAATCTACAAATTGGGAGGATTTGTGACATAAAAACTTTCATTTCAAACAAGGACTACTTTAGAAAGAACTGCTGCCAGATGAATCTTTTGGTGTCATGTTGTAATGAGCACCCTGGTGGTTTTATTTATATTTACAGCAATATTTTCTAGGTCATATTTACATCCCTACTTCAGTTTCATCACAAGTCTGGCTTACTGCAGTCAAACAGAAAACAGCTGGTCCTAATTTGACATAAAATCTGACTTTCAAAGCAATTCAAACATATTAATATCTAAATTTTAACTTAAAAAAAATATTGATAGTGAGAATAGTGGTCCCTGTTGATTTGAAAAAAGAATTGAAAGCAGCTTTTAGTTCTGTCCTGAATAAATCAACTCTTACTAGATAGAACTTGTGAATTATGTTTTCTGTCATGTTTTAGGAAATTGTGATCCTGCAAGGACAATGGTGTTATACCTCGCATGATTTCCAGTTTGTTAATGGGACACATGGAACATGCATCCTAGGTCTCTGCCACTGTTGCAGATCTCTAACTGAAGCAGCCATGAACATTCATGTAAATGCAAACTGTGGCTTTGTACATGTAATGTTATGAAGAGGCAGAGGAAGTACCAAAACACTTTACTTACAAAAAATATTGACAAACAGACAGGAATGTACTCTAGTAAAAGTACAACACTATCATTTTTATCCGAGTAAAAGTAAGTGCTTGCTTTTGAATATACTCAGGCTCTGATTTACCAAAGGTTTGCACCTGTTAAAACATGCACAGACTTGATTGGACCTGTAAAAACCTGTTGCAGTTAATTTACGAACAGGGCGCAACAAGGATTGCACCTGTTGAACAGGCAAAATACACTGCCCGGCCAAAGAAAAAAAGTTACCACCTGGATTGAACTAAGCGAATAGGTATCCCTCCTACTGGCTCCTCCATTGGGCAATTATCTCTCAGCTGGCAACAAGTTTTTTAACCCACACTGGAGCAAAGAGTTGCTTCTCATTTCCTTGACAACCAAGTGGGAAGACACATCCCGTGGTCTTGGAAAAGATGTTAGCCTGTTTGAGGATGGCCAAATCATTGACAGCATCAAGCAGAGAAAACATCTAAGGAGATTGCAGAAACTACTAAAATTGGGTTCAGACCTGTCCAACGGATTATTAAAAACTTGAAGGGTCAGTCAGGAAAAATCCTGAATGATTGGCAATCACTTAAACATTTGGTGAGATCAAATTGAAGAAAAACAACAGTGGAACTCAGGTCTATGTTGAATAGTGGAAATAAGAGCATTTCCATACAAACAATGTGAAGGGAACTCAAGGGATTGGAACTGAACAGCTGAGTAGCCTTAATAAAATCACTAATCAGTAGGGATGTCCGATGTTATCGGCCTACCGATGTTACCGGCCGATATTGGCATGAAAATGTGATATCGGAAAATGTTGGTATCGGTTTTTGAAAATATTTTGAAAAATGAAATCTTACGAGATTTCGTCAGTAAAATCTCATGAGATTTCATTACGAAGCAACAAAATCTTGCGAGATCTTGTTCCATTTGTAGCAGTCCTGCATGTACAGTATAAAAGTCACTGAAAGAACTTCATTTCCCAGCATTCCTTTCAGAGTCATCTGACTATGTTTCAGCTGCTGCTGCTACAGACTGGCTTGCTTTGAAGCTGCTTATAATGTGTCCGGTTTTAAGTTGTTTGTTAAGTTATCAAATTGTCTGAAACATTATGATTAGCCACATGTTGGCTAATACCTGCTAGTATCTGATATATGACAGCCAGATGTCCAAAATGAACTCCTCTGGCTGAATGAAGGAGATTTTGGGATCTTTTCTCTTGAAGCAGAATGTAGTTGTATCTCTCAAAATATGAGATGCAACCTTGCAGTTCTCTGCATAAATCGGTATCGGTTGATATCGGATGTCGGAATTTAAAAGTTGGACAATATCGGTATATCGAATATCAGTAAAAAAGCATATACCGAGCATCCCTACTAATCAGTGAGGCTAACTGAAAAAAAGGCTTTGGTTTGCCAGGAAGCATAAAGATTTGGCTCTGGAGCGATGGAAGAAGGTAATTTTCAAACATGGATTGGCCACCACAGAGTGCAGACCTGAACCCCACTGACAATCTTTGGGATATGCTGGAGAAGGCAGTGCACAGCAGTCAGATCTACCATCATCAGTGCAAGATCTTGGTGAAAAATTAATGCAACACTTGATGGAAGTAAATCTTGTGATTGAGAAGCTTATAGAAACAATTCGAAAGCTGCCGTAATCAAAGCTAAAGGTGGTTCAACAAAATATTTGAGTGTATCACCTTTTTTTTTTTTCTTTTTTTTTTGGTGGGGATGGGAGGCAGTGGTTCTCAATCCATTCAGTGCATCTGCCTTTGATGAATATGCAATATGGTCGTTTCTGCTAGAATGCACTAAATATTGGGAGGAGAATGAGCAAATAAATCAGCTTTGGATCGCGATGGATTGCGGGGAAACATATTTAGCACATCTGAAAGGTGGGTTATTAATTGGCAGTTTTACGCATTAATGGCTGGAGCTTCTGGATGAGGTGCAACAATTAATGCTACAGGACTGCAGACATGCAGCACTTATTCATTATCAATTCTCATGACGAGTGAGGGCAACATGTTCAGTTTTCATTCGGGGGTGACAGTGGCTCAGGTGGTAGAGCAGGTCGGCCAATGATCGGAGGATCGGCGGTTCGAATCCCGATCCCCCAGCCATATGTCGTTGTGTCCTTGGGCAAGACACTTAACCCCGCTTACCTTGTAGGCGCCGTAGGCGCGAAATGGCAGCCACACTTCCGTCAGTCTGCCCCAGGGCAGCTCTGGCTACATACATAGCTTACCATCACCAAGTATGAATGAGGAGTGAATGAATAATGGACCTACTGTGAGCGCTTTGAGTTCCTGGATAGGAAAAAAAGTGTGACATAAATCTAATCCATTATTATTATCATTCTTTAATTTTATCACAGTCAACACAGCAAACACCGCTATTCAACATGGTTTGTTCTCGACAAACCTCTTAGAACATTTGCAGCCACTTTTGCTAAATGGTAATTAAAGCTGACATTAATTATGTCTTCATATTTTCCCCTTTCTTTTGTCGGTGTCACATATTAAAATTTGATCCGCTCAGTGTGCCCCTCCTCTCCAGACTCAGTTGCACAGACCAGAGATAGCTGAAATCTCATTTTGCACTCTATAATTGTATATTAGGGCCTTAAAGTTTAGATAGTAAAAGTCCTTGCTGAAAATATTGGCTAAAGCAGAGGTCTTTCATATTTTTAAGTGTGCTAGCTGTATATCTATGTTAATACACTGATAGTATGAGCTGGGACTTTACGATTAACAATTATACAGATGATGCTACTGGGAACACTGGAAAAATTTAATCCCTCATTAGGGAGATGATTGTCCTACCTTTTTTGTCACAGTTCTCACCTGGACTCATGATTTTGGGAATCAGAATTAAGTTAGCTTTTTAAAATTTTTTTTTCCTTTGTTTAATCTTATCTGTAGATTAAAGTTATCAAAGGTCTCCCAACGAAGAGGCAGCAGAAAATGCTGAGCCCTTAACGGTTGAACGGATTTTTGTCAGTTTCAGGTCCTTATGACGGCCTTATATATATATATATATATATATGTTTTTTTTTTCTAATGTATCTTTTAATTGAGCTTATCTTGAGGTGATGCAGTGAAAAACACACTTGATACCGATTGCAGTCTTTAACAGGGAGGGTTGATATGCATGAAAATGCCCAAGCTTTGCATCACACTGACTCATATGAGATGAGACTACTGAAATCTAGTTCCTCTGCATAAATATCTGGCATTGTTTATTTTTCATAAGTTGGGATATATTTACAGTTGTAATAAATAATTTAAAGAATGCAGATAAGCCATAAAACACAAACCCTCTAACATATGAGCTAACTTACAACATTACAATATGAGCATGTATAGTTCTGAGTCAGATACATAAATATTTACTGTTTTGTTTGAAACATGCACATAGCCTCTATATGCCTTATGTACTGATAAATAAGTTAATAGTTAACGCATATACTGTACAGTGGGTACAGAAAGTACTCAGACCCCTTTAAATTTTCACTCTCTGTTTCATTGCAGCCATTTGCTAAAATAAAAACATTAATCAATTTCTCATTAATGTACACTCAGCATTTCATCTTGACAGAACAAAACAGAAATATAGAAATTTTTGCAAATTTATTAAAAAAGAAAAACTGAATTACATACTCAAAAGTATTCAGACTCTTTGCAGTGACACTTATATTTAACTCATATTTAACTCATTTGCTGTCCATTTCTTCTGACCCCCCTTGAGATGGTTCTACTCCTTCATTGGAGTCCAGCTGTGTTTAATTAAACTAATTGGACTTGATTAGGAAAGGCACACACCAGAGCCAAGGGGTCTGAATACTAATGACCATGTGATATTTCAGTTTTTCTTT
Source organism: Atherinomorus stipes (assembly GCA_023101725.1). Taxonomy (NCBI): domain Eukaryota; kingdom Metazoa; phylum Chordata; class Actinopteri; order Atheriniformes; family Atherinidae; genus Atherinomorus; species Atherinomorus stipes. The sequence continues at coordinate 206,802 of JALJCO010009923.1, forward strand.
TTTAATAAATTTGCAAAAAATTTCTATATTTCAGTTTTTTTCTGTCAAGATGGGGTGCTAAGTGACATTAATGAGACATAAAATTAACTTTTTTTTTTATTTTGTCAAATGGCTGCAATAAAACAAACAGTGAAAAGTTTAAAGGGGTCAGAATATTTTCCATATCAAAAAATAAATAAATAAAAACAAAATTCCTACTGTACTTTTATTTTGGTATTAGCTATTTTCTTTCCAATTTTTAAACGGTGCCAATTGATTTGGGTCAGTATTTAAAAAGTATTGATAGAAATATAGATAAGAAATAGTAAAACAGCAGAATGTAAATTTCCCTAGGCTGAGCGAGTGGTATCAAAGTTCAAAACAAGAAATGAATGGTTTCCTGCTGGAGTTGAACACAGGTCTGTCGGCTGGAAGCACATACGTTTGATCCGTCATCCAACCCAGACCTCCCTCCTTATCAGGCTCTGTTGGTGGGACCATTATGCGGTCTCGTCTGCATGGCATCTCTTTCACAAAGAGAGAAAAAGAATGACGTATGCAAGAAAGTGAATTATCAATGTAATTAAAGTAAAATGTCTAAATGGAAGGTTATTGCATCTTAATGGTATGTTATTTTAAACTAAGTTTAGAGAATATAAGTATGAGTCATTCGGTGAGCTGTTAGTCTGCTCTGCATTTTCAGTGTTCAGCGTCTCTGCTTGTCATAGGAAATTATATTCCATCCTTTCAGCCTCTGTCTTTTAGATCAAATCAGATTTTGTTCATCCAGTAACAACCATTTTCATGCAAAAAACAGCACAAGCTGCTTTACATAATAAAAGCAATGTGTACATGTTAACGTAAAACAGTCTTCACACATCAAAGTATTTAAAATAGACACTTAAAAACACTCAAGCACACACACACGTGCACACAGCGCATGTATCCCCCTCCCCATTCTACACAAACACTTACTCCAAAACCCAATATCTGTCTCTTAGCTGATATTGGCATTAAAATGTGATATCAGAAAACGTCTGTATTGTTTTTTTGTTTGTTTGTTTTTGTTTGGACCAATATCTTTATTCATGAAATCTAATGAGGTCTTGTTCCATTACAAAATTTATATATATATATATATATATATATATATACACACACATAGTCGCCCTCAAAATTATTTGTACCCTTCAATTAAAGAAAACACTAAATTCACAATGGTAATTCAAATATCAGGAAACTAAAGAAACTAACAATACATTTTAACATTGCTTTTTAGTTATGGTTGGAAACCGTGATTTAAAAAATAATAAAAACAAATAAAACTGTGCCAGACACATGAGAGCATGTTTCCCATGAACAGTGGACCAAAACATGTGTCAACAGGTGTAGAAGTCTTTATGAACATTAGAGAAACTACCTGATAGCAGTGATTGCCTAAGTGCTTGTTTACTGGTTTTATTTTTACTAGGATTGTTGTGAACATTTCTTGCAAATCACAATTCAAAGTCAATTTCATGATTTACATAGAATTTGTATACAGCTGTGTCGAAAAAGTGTTTGCCGCCTTCCTGATTTCTTACTTTTTTGATTATTACGACCCCGGCGAAGAAGAGTAAAAGGAGGGGGGAAAGAAAAATAAAAAAAAATTAAACCCATAAAAAAGGGATAATTAAAAAAGGGGGGGGGGGGGAGCAGCGGGGGGGGGGGGGGGGGGGGGGGGGCGCAGAGGAGGGAAAAAAAAAAGAGAGGAGGGGGGGGGGGGGAAGACCTATATAGGGGGGGGGAGAGCCCCCGAGCCCCAGAAAAAAAAGAAAAAAAAAGCCCATGTTTGTTACACTTACGTGCCTTAATTGAGGTCAGAGTTCATGACTCCACCGTAAGAAAGATACTGGGCAAAAGTTAACTGCATGGCAGAGTTCCAAGACCAAAATCACTGCTGAGCAAAAAGAACATAAAGGCTCGTCTCAGTTTTGCCAGAAAGCATCTTGATGATACCCAAGACTCCTGGGAAAATACTCTGTGGACTGATGAGACAAAAGTTGAACATTTTGGAAGGTGGAGGTCCCATTACATCTGGCGTAAAAGTAACACGGCATTTCAGAAAAGGAACATCATACCAAAAGTAAAATATGGTGGTGTTAGTGTGATGGTCTGGGGCTGTTTTGCTGCTTCAGGACCTGGAAGACTTGCTGTGGTAAATGGAACCATGAATTCTGCTGTCTACCAAAAAATCCTGAAGGAGAATGTCCGGCCATCTGTTGGTGATCTCAAGCTGAAGCGCACTTGGGTTCTGCAGCAGGACAATGATCCAAAACACACCAGCAAGTCCACCTCTGAATGGCTTAAGAAACACAAAATAAAGACTTTGGAGTGGCCTAGTCAAAGTCCTGACCTGCATCAAATAGAGATGCTGTGGCATGACCTTAAAAAGGCGGTTCATGCTGGAAAACTCTCCAATGTGGCTGAATTACAACAATTCTGCAAAGATGAGTGGGCCAAAATTCCTCCACAGCGCTGTAGAAGACTCATTACCAGTTATCGCAAACGCTTGATTGCAGTTTTTACTGCGAAGGTTGGCCCAACCAGTGATTAGGTTTAGGGGGCAATCACTTTTTTACACAGAGCCATATAAGTTTGGATTTTTTTTCCCCCTTAAAAATAAAAATCTACATTTAAAAACTGCATTTTCTGTTTATTTGTGTTATCTTTGTCTCATATTTAAATTTGTTTGATGATCTGAAACATTTAAGTGTGACAAACATACAAAAAAATAGGAAATCAAGAAGGGGGGCGAACACTTTTTCACACAGCTGTATATCCTTACTTTTGTCAATTTCAGCTTATTTCACTGACAGCTGTTTTGTCTTCTTTGATTGGGTTAAAATTTTACCATTTTAACCTTGTGTGCTGTACTGAATACTTCATATTCTTTTCATTGTCATTAAAACTTTTACTTTTGCCGGACTTTTTGTTTTACAGTCCCAATCATGAATGGTGGAATTCTGTGTAAAATGTACATAAAAACAAACTGCATAAATGACCAAACTTTGTTTTGATATTTATTTCATGATAGTATATTGATTATAGAATACTGAAAATATCAGTGATGGTCAGAATTATCACTGTATTCATTTTAAATTTTGACATCACATCTCAAAAAACATCCCCGGGGGTAATATCTGTGTTGGTAGCTCAAAAATGTTCATCATGTCTATTTACATGTTGTTTCGTGTTCTCTATTCAGACATCACTAGTAAAAAATGTAAGGTTTGAATTTACCTTGACAGTTTCGGCGAACAACTGTCGCCTTCATCTGCTCATGCATATTTGACTATAAAACCAAACAAATGTGATGTAACATATAGCCTAGCATTTACGCATATGTATGCAGAGATTTTCAGCAAATCCAAGTTTTCACGGGAAAATATGTCTGGATGGAGGAAGATGATGCTCTAAAACCTGTGCATGTACATGTGCACTCTATGAGCACTGATATTAAGCTGTGCAGCTTGTCCAAGGGCACTGTCCAAGATTTCTTTTTTTTTTCTCTATATGATCCACATCTGACCAGCAGGTTTCCGTTCTGCTTTCGACCACTTTAACTGAGCTTTGCCTCAGAGAAGACATCTGCATTTCTGTTCACATAGGGCTCCTTCTTTGCATGATTAAGTCTCAGTCAACATTTGTAAAAATGCACAAACAACCAGCAATTTATGATGTTCCCCTGTGCAATGATTTTCATGAGAGAAAAACATCAGTTTTTCATGCAGTGCTGCCTCAGGGCTCGAAGATCATGGTATCCGCTATTGCCTTCCAGCCATGTCTCCTGTGTTGTGAAATAACCTTTTGCTGATATTATGCACAGTAAATGAATAATCAAAGCCTTCACCGTTTCACATTGAGGAAAATCAGACGAAAATTATTTACAGTTTGGAGATACAGTTTATCGCAGTGTATGTAACTTCTCTGCAGGAGCTCTGCAGCCTCCACCCAGCTACAGTCTGAAAGGGGCTTTAGGTGTGTACCCCTAAAGCTGCTTTCACACTGGTCAACACTTGCTAACTCTCTCTAACATCAGGCTTTTATTTTGGGGAAGTGTAAAATTGGCATTCAGTCACACATTAGATGACAATGGTCATGAGTACTTAACAGCTCCATCGTGTGACAGGGTCCGCTTTTTCTCTGGGCTGCAGAACTGAGCACCATTTAGTTTCTTTTAATTTGTTAACATGCATTTGTGGGCTGTAGCATCTGACACGGTGGCACTGGAACAGACAGCAGCTTTGGGCAGATAAAAAGCGAGGCAATGGAATGATTTTAAAAAGCTGCCCTGCAGCTCAGAGCTCAGAGTTCTGATGTCTAAGGCCGTTTTTTCACCACGATGCTGAGACAGTGAAACAAAAAGATTTGTTGGGTTCTTCCTGGAGATGCACAATGTTACAGGCCTGATACTGGTTGCAGTAAACATTGGCTTGAAAACTGAATATCGGTGTCACTGTTGACCAGGTAATAACAATAATGGATTAGATTTCTATAGCGCTTTTCAAGGCACTCAAAGCGCTTTAATAGATCCATTATTCTTTCACTCCTCAGTTGTACTTGGTGATGGTAAACTACGTATGTAGCCACAGCTGCCTTGGGGAGCAGACTGAGGGAAGCGTTGCATTTCGCGCCTACGGCCCCTCCGACCACCACCAGAACCATTCACACACATTCATACACCAGCAGTGCCCCCACTGGAGGCAAGGAGGGTCAAGTGTGCCCAAGGACAAAACGACTCATGGCTGGGGGATCGGGATTCGAACCGCCGATCCTTCAATCATTGGCCAACCTGCTCTACCACCTGAGCCACAGCACATATATATAACATGTATTAACTCTGGTACATGTATTCAACACTCTGGTAAGTAAAATACGATTGCACTTTCCAGTGCTGTTAATTTGTTGTGAGTTCAGTGTTTCACGGAACTCATGTTTATGTTTTCCAATGCTTGTTTTGTCCGTGTGTTTGAGTGGTAGCATCACAGAGAAAGTGACATTAAAAGAGCAGCAATGCTATCATCATCAGTTAGACCCTGGGTGCCATAGGAAGGGTGGTGCGCCCTGTCCGTATAATAGTGGGAAGCTCTGAATTACAACTAAACACACTTTATTTCACCTTATGGCAGTTTATGACATAGTGTCACTGGGTCTGCACGAGCCAGACCCTTTGCACTACCGTGGGCCGCTATGTGAGGATGGCTGCCATAGACCGTGGCAGGCCATGAAAGGGCAGCACCTGCTGGCTGGGGGCTGCCCAGCATGAGGTGGTCAGTAGCTGTCTAATGAGATACAAAAACCCTTCTTGCTTTCAGAAGTGGCCACTGGCACTTATTTCTTATGCCACTTGGTTGAGTTTATAACCAGTAACTACCACTTCCCATGTTGTGCCAACACCTGCTGCAGTGCTGGAGTATCCTCAACCTAGGCAGGAAGATATGGAGCAGCAGCTGTTGCCTGATTCCCCCTCTCCATGCAGCTGGTTAGCCCACGGGAACAACAAATGCCAATACAGCATGGTGCCAGAGGCATTGCGGGAGTTGCAAGTGATGCATACGTCACAATGCTTTAGGGGCTCTGCTCCAGGTTTGATATCAGGCTTTTTTGTGAGTGGTTATGGCTGTAAGGAAGTGGAAAATTAAAACTGAAGTTGTCTCTTTTTCAGGATGGGCTGTCATCAAGCCAGTGGTTCACCTTCACCCCATAGTCCAGTTTGTGAAGAAGTATGGTTGCTGGACTTAAAAACTAAGCCACTTGTGAGGACCTAGGATCTTAACTGACAGAAGCTATATGTAACATGTAGTTTGCCATGTAGTTTGTTCCCAGAGAAGTGGGGCACTGACTTTCCACCTCCACCTGACTTCCCACCTCCACCCCCGCTATGTCAGCATTGGACCACAGTATTTTCAAATGTATTAGACTCATAAACCAGATTACCCAATGAAATATATTAAAATTCATCCTGAGAAGAAAGACAAGGCAAGATACTATCTGGTGCCATTCTAGCCTTTTGAAGGAGCTGAATGGTGAGGTTCTTTGTGAGTTATACCCACCATTCATAACCCAAGTTTTACATTGCTGCCCTTAATCTGCTGTAGGTAAACCAAGCAGCAAACTCCTGTGGAGAAAAGTCAAGCTAACCTGAAAGTGAGAGAAACTGCAGTGCACCCATCATCCACTAGGGACTGGCTCCAAAAGGGAGTCAATCCCCATACACTCCCATGTTAGAGAGGCCAACTTCATAGCAGAAATGAACCAGTTTACACTGTGATTAAAACAATAATTTTGGTTAAGTAAGTTAAGTTGACCTTATACTACATAGTGTTAGGGCCACATTAAGATTTTATTTATTTATTTTTTTTTCTACAAACTTCAAGAATGAAATTTTGATAATATAAGAAAAATGTCTTAATTTTACAAGAAAAAAGGGAATTTTATTGAAAATAAATTTACGAGAATAAAGTTGTAATTTAAAAAGAAAAATTAATTAATTAATATTTCCAAGATTAAAACCCCCCTCCCATAAAAAAACAAACAAACAAACAAACAAACAATAAAAACATGGAACTGGCTGGTGTCATGCTGGAAAACCGAATAAGACCTTAAGGATAGTAAATAGGGATGGGCGATATATCATCGTGTGTGATATTCCGTCAAAGGAATTCTCTATGGTAACAATTCCTTATCTCGTGATTAAAAATAATAATTTATCAGGTTGTATTTGCAGTTGCACTACTTTGTGATTTTTAAAAGCCAAGTTATTTTTGCTGTTTGCACTGTTTGGATAAATGTTGAATTTGTTCTCATATTTCAGACTTGTTTGGTAGGTGTCAGTTCAGGTACAAGTGTACTACTTGGAACAATTAGTGGCTTTTAGTATTATTTTATAACTCTCAAGACAGAATGTAGTAATAGATTTATAATTCTAAAGATTAGGCTGATATTGTTTTCTTTTCATCATCACTTATCGTTACCATGATAAAACCAGAAATTTTGATCGTTTTAGTACATATCACCCATCCTGATTGTAAACTTGAATACACACCAGGGGTTGCTCTTCAGGGCAGGGGTGCGTTTTACAGCACAACACCTGTTTCCACCATTTCCCTCTCCATACAAACAGTGGTTTCCTCAAAATCTGTCTGGTTCTTTCAGTGCAATAGATTCATTTTCTTGTAGATTCTTTTCAAAGTCCTGATACTAATGACAGCGTCATACTGATATTCCAAGAGATTGAGAACAACCGTTTCACCTGTCTGCTAACAAATGTGGTTTGGTTTGTAAAACCTATGCTGAATTACATCTTCACGAAATGCTCTACAACTCTGTTTTATCAACCTTCCTCTTCTAAATTCAAAATATGAAGACTTTATTCTCTTTCAATTACAACTTTATTCTTGTAATATTATGACCTTATTCTTGAAATATGTAAAAAAAATCTTAATATGGCTCTAATACTCCGTCATAACCTTTATGGCAACTGTGAGGTGATTATTTTAACTCATCTATTTAGACTTTATTTATACTTGAAATTACGCATAATTAGTGGCATGTCCTCTTGATTGACAGGTGCAGGTCGGCTGCTGGCGCTAGCGCTGTTGGCTAGCTGCTAGCTCCCTGCTTGCTCCCACGAAGGCCTCAGCCTTAGCTCAGTTAGCTCCTGTTGGCTGTCAATCATTCGCCCTCATGCTCACAGACCCCTATCTTTGCCCATTTTTCTTATTTTCAGGTATAGTGACGACACGCATGACGTGGCAAAGGTAGTGATGGTGGGAACCGCCCAACGAGCTTCAGTTAAGCTCTTCAGAAACCAATGGGTCATGAACGGAAGGATTGTCTAGTTATAAACAGTCTATGGGGTAAACCCTCTGTCAGTAGAAATATTTACTCATGTATGCTTGTAATTCTATAAGAGTGCCTCTATCATTGCTATTTACTGTATTTCATTCATAATGTTGATCTTTGTGAGCCTTGTCATCCGTAGGGTTTGTCTTGCAGCAGCATGAAGCTGGTCCAGATCAGCTTTTTTTGATATGTGGGCCAAGACTTACTACATGAATGTTGATATCATGCATGCCTCTGGGGAGAAGGGAGGCTAGGCGAACATCTCAGACCCTTTTGTGTTCTTTAAGCCCTTCCTAAGCGGTTTTTGCTGGGCCCACTGCTGCCCTGCTGTGGGAGGCTGCTACTGAAAGGGGCTGCTGTTGCTGTGGGGGCTGGTGTGCCTGGTTGGCAGAAAGGTTTCGGTGCTGTAGGTGGTAGCTGTCAGTAGTGGATGCAAGTTTTCCCAGCAGAACACCATGGAAAGGTGATCCCAGAGTGGTTGTTTGGTGGACGCAAGATTCTGACTTGCAGGACGAAGAGTGACGGCATCCTCATGACCTGGCACATTTACAATAAATGGGCTTAACGTCACAGAGAGGTCTTAATTTTTTTTCCCCCAAGACTTAGAACCTTCATAAAATGGTTTGAATTTATAATCACATTAAACAAAAATTAAATTTATTCTGCTTGATGGTGTGAAATGTGTCTTGTGACCACTGGAGAACTCTTAGAAACTCACTCAGAAAATCATTCCTTCATTTATCTGAATTAGGCATCAATCGATACAGATTTTTCAGGGCTAGTACTGATACTGATGCATGTTTTTCCTCATCAGCCCTATTCGATGGTCGATAAAACTTGCTGATATTTGAGGCTGATAAGTGGGGCCGATACTGCATTTGGCTCCCAAATTTATATGATAAAAGACACAATGAAAGGACATATAAAAATCTACAGAAAGAACAGTCGTCCTCAAAATTATTCATACCCTCCAATTAAAGAAGGAAAGAAATCAGTTGTCATTGAAATAAGTTGAAATTGATAGAAGTAATTATAAATAAAAATTCTATGAAAATCATAACACTGATTTTGAATTGTGGTTCAAAAGAAACATTGAAAACGAACACAGAAAAAAATAAAACAATTAGACGAGCATGTTGAGGCTCCAAGACTAAAATTTATATACTTATATATATATATACATGCATGTATAGATAGATGAATAGATAGTCGTCCTCAATATTATTCATATCCTCCGATTAAAGTAAAGGCTAAATTCACAACAATAATTCAAATAACAAGAAATCAAAGAAACTAATAATAAATAAAAAAGTACAAAATTAGAATTTAGTAAAATAAAATAATGCCTTTGAATTTAGGTTGGACCTAATTATATAAAAAATGTAAAGAAAACTGTCCCAGACACATTAGAACACCTTGCATGACCAGTGGACCAAATGCCTGTCGACATGTGAGGAGTCACAACAGAAGTCTTTATGAACATTACAGAAAACACCTGATTGCAGTGATTGTCTCAAAGTGTTGCTCAACAAAATTTTAGCTTTGGAGCCCGATCATGCTTGTTTTATTTTTTGTGTGTCTCTTTTGAATATTTCTTTCGAACCACAATTCAAAATCAGTGTTATGGTTTTCATAGAATTTTTATCTATTATAACTTTTGTTAATTTCATCTGGTTTCACTGACAGCTCATTTTTTCCTTATTCAATATATATATATATATATATATATATACTGTATAAATTTGGCCCATGTTGGGACAACACACCCAACATATCAGCCAAAGCCAATACCAACAAAAAATGCAAATATTGGCCTAAAATATCTGCTGGTTGATGAATCATCTATCCTTAATCTGAACTTTTCTTTCTCATTATTCCCATTCATGTTTTCCCACCAAACAAAAGCTTGCTTGACTACCAACAGGGAAAAAAAAATAAAAAATGAGGGAGTTATTAAGGAACTGTGTAACTTTCCTCAGAGGTCAGATTGTGGATGGAAGTGTTTGATGGGTAAATTGGGAGCTGTGGGGGCCGGTGATTCTACAGCCTTGAGTCTCAGTGCCACGCCAGCACTGAACAATCTATAATTGGCACCAGATAGAGACACCCGACTGTCGCCCATAAGGCGAGATAGAGAAGAAGAGGAGCAAAGCAGTCTGAATTACAAGATGGCAAGAACAGCAAGGGATGTGTTACAGTGTGCCAGTTTAATATTATTTATCTAGGTTACTTTTTCCTCCCTCAGTTAGATGTTTCAGAGTCCAGCCCAGTAACACAAGTGTTATAGAAAACCACCAGGGTCCTCGTTCAGACAAGAGTTTGATACTTTAACTATCTTTAGACTAAAGGTGCACTTTGAAACTGACTTTTAAAACGATCTCAACAAGCTGGCGGAGTTTAAATTATGTATGTTCCTATTACTCTTTAGGATTAAAGTATGTATTTACAAGTCTTTATTCATGTATTTATTTTTCTCTAGTGGGGCAGACAGACAGGAAGCCTCACAATTGCTATTAGCTCCTTTCTTTACTGCTGCCACATTAAACAATTGGAAGGTTAGCAGCAGGAAATTAGACAAGCGCACGCTGATTTTGATGTTAACACTGCTCCTGTGTGGTCAGAGTTCAGCCTGTTTTTAACCGAACTGGAAACATTCAGCTGAAATCGTAGCTGAATGCTCCAACACAGACCAGATACTCCAACCGTGCACGTCCTGCCTACTAGTGCACAGTGGGATCGCAGGGAAATACAGACATATTTAAAGTTGCTAACCACAGGAACTGCAGCTGGAACAGACCCGTAAATACTATGGAGCCGGAATAAGGAACTGAGGGAAGTAGTTTGCTACTTGTCTGTTTTACTTTAATGAATTCATTTCAAATTGTGTATAATTTAAGAGATAGTTGGTGTTCCTTGGATGTTTTCATATGTGTTTATATTTAAAGTTTTCATTAACAGGTTTATATGGAAATATGAAAGGAATGTTTCTTATCTTATGTTTTTCCTTTCATATATATATATATATATATATATATATATATATATATATAGAGAGAGAGAGAGAGAGAGTTTTCTTCAATATCATTCATACCCTCAAATTTAAGAAGGAAAAAAAATCAGCTGCCAGTGAAATAAGATGAAATTGGCAAAAGTTCTAATAAATAATATAATATATAATATAATAATAATAAATAAATAAAAATCATGACATTGGTTTTGAATTGTGGATAGAAGAAAATATTTTTTTTTAAAAAAAGCACACAAAAAAATAAAACAAGTAAACAAGCATGATGAGACTCCAAAGCTAAATTCTTCTTGAGCAACACTTTGAGGAAAACACTGCAATCAGGTGTTTTCTGTAACGTCCAATCAGACTTCCCCACCTGTTAACAGGTATTTTGGTCCAATACTCATAGTAAAGGTGCTTTAATGTGTCTGGGACAGCTTTGTTTGTTTGTTTGTTTTTTAATATTATTTCCAACCACAATTTTGAAGCAATATTTTACTTCAATAAATTATAATTTTGTAAATTGTGACTTATTGTTAGTTCATTTAGTTTCTTATTATTTGAATTACTATTGCAAATTTAGCATTTTCTTCAATTGGAGTTGTCTGAATAATTTTTAAGACGACTGCAATCACACACATATATATATATATATATATATATACATACATACATATATACATATAGGTACACTCAAAAAATTAACGGTTTGGGATACTGTCACACTTCGATATTTTTTATGCCGTTTTCGATATTCGATATTTTTTATGCCGTTTTTAACCTCATGTCCTTGGGTCCACTACAGCTTACCATCAGGGTCATACTTAACTTTCAAAACCAGGTAGTTCTGAATGCCACATCGAAATGTAGTCGGACACAGATCCACTTAGTTTTCAAAACAGAGCTGGTCTTCAAAACCAAGTTGATAAAATACATTTAAAAATATGTATTGACTGATATTCATTACATGCAGGTAATGGTTCAATACACACCTGTATGGTTTGGCTCAAATACATGTGTTGTTGCACCCAAATATACTATATATAGTTTCTCTCTCTCTCCAATAATTTATAAGAGATTTAAAAAAAGAAAAACTAAAGTAGCTATTCTTATTTGCATGATTGATGGATCTCTATTTTTTATTAAAGTTAGAATAGCAGTTTTGAAATTTTGATTTAACTTTAATACATAAAAGTAATAGGAGCTAAAACAATCCACTTTGTTAGTTACTACATGTAAAGAAAGAACAGCTCATATTTTCAGGTTATTAATCTGTAATAGCAAAGTGCTCATTTATGTGGCGTAATACTGAAATGAATACCTGTAAAATGTGAACTTATGCTAGAAAATGTTAGAAAAATTAGGGGGAGTGGGTGGCCTAGTGGTAGCGTCATGGGCTTTGGCGCGGAGGACCCGGGCTCGAGTCCCCGACACGACTCCTAGGTTGAACACTGTGGATCCCTGAGCAAGGTCCTTAACCCTCCAAATGCTCCCCGGGCGCTTTAGGTAGCAGCCCTCTGCTCTCTGATACTCAGTACAGAGATGGGTGAAATGCAGAGCCCTAATTTCCCCTCGGGGATCATACAAGTATAACAAAAAAAAAAAAAAAAAAAAAAAAAAATACATCACTTGCACTCTGTTATTTTATATATAGTGTACATATCTGGCATTTCAGACAGGCGATATATGGTTGTCTTCTAATAATTCAGATTTTACAGAAAAGTGCAAACGAAAGAAGTTAAAAATAAATCTGTACTCCCACTAACACCCAGTTGCTGTGATGCAATTTGTTGTCTATGCATTGTGCTTTTACCATCGGCAGGTTAAATGCCTGCATCTGTGTATTTACACACCTCCATGCTTCCTCCAGAATCCAGTTTCACTTGCGCCTGAACTTGTTCGGTTCGGTTCTCAGACTTTCCTGGGCTGCTCTGCTAACAGCTCCTAACACATGAGGCTGGAAACTGGGCTGCTCAAAATGCAGCCCAAGCCGCGTGCATGTGCATGGGTGTGCACGTGTGCATGCACGTATGTGAACACTCGGTAGCCTGCCCCCTCCCCCCCCACAGTGTTTCACTGTAGGTGTGCAGATGAAAGCTCCACTGGTGAGTGTGCAAACACACACACGCATATGAAGAAAATGTTTGAAGTGGCACCCAGCAGCTGAGCTGAGTTGTGGCTGTAACCTCAGTTTGACATCTGGGTAAAAATCTCTTCAGGAGGAACACGAAGACTCTCACTGACTTGCTTCCATTCTCTCTTACTTAAAATGTATGACCTCCACATCCTGACACAAGCGGGACTTATAGATTAGCTGCCAGCTGCAGTCGGACCATTGAGTTGTTCCTAACTGTCTCCGTTGCTGCGATTATCCTGCCAGTGTTTCCCCTCACACACAACCCCTTCGCTGCACCTCAAACATAAATTATTAATTGAATTTTGGGGTGTCCTAATTATTTTTATTTATTAATTTTTGCCTTTTTGTGTTTCTTTAGACAGCAGTGAAGCAAAAACAGTTCATATTTACTATATTATGGTATAAGATTATTACCAGATGTGGTAAAAACTAAAAATAAAGCGAAAATGATCTTTTTACAAATATTTATGTCAATAATTTCACATAATAATTTTCCATTATGTGAAATCTAAACATTCACAGTCATGTTTTCCAGTAAATAACCAGCACTTGTCCTGCCAATAAAGTTTTGAACAATGGAATATGCTTGCTGTTAGGAAAAAAAAAAAAAAAAAAAAAAGTTGAATTTCTTCATTTTAATCTCTGCATAGGAAATCATGAATGTGATGATATTTATTCAATTCTAGATTCAATCTGAGGTCAAATAAATTGTTCCATTCTGGAGTGTGTGAAGAAAATTTCCTCAACAAAAACATTTGGTGAATCATCATCATTGATGAAGATATAAAACATTGCTGAAATTCTGTTGAACTACAAATAATACTATTCTGTTTTACTACAGTTATATATATATATATATATATATATATATATATATATATATATATATATATATATATATATCATGTGTTTGCTTTTTTCTTTAGAGTCAAACTGAGCAACACATTTTAACATGTTACAAAGTTATTACTTGATCTCTTTTTACATCAAAAATATTAGATGCACAGCTAGCTGAATGCTTTAAAATAAAAATTGAAAAAAGTACAGAAAAAACTCCTAGTACAACATTTCAATTTCCCTTATGATAAAGTAGTTTTCACTTTATCTTATTTAGTTCAAAAAGTGCATCAAGTGTGCTAAAATATAACATATTGCTGCCCTCAGAAAAAAGAGAAATGTTTACTATTTCAGAAATCATCCTACATGTTAAAACATCATATTCTAATATTAAAGCAATATCTTCATATTTTTAACAACAATTGTAGCATACAGGAAATAGTTTAACACTTTTAATTTTGTGATGACAGTTAGCAGGTGAAACATAAACGTGATCTTTGACTGGCAGCAGATCAGAGAAAAAGGACCTGATTCAGTCCTGCTTCATGCTGGATGGAGACGACTTAATAAACATCCTGTTTGACCCTGTGGTGACTGCATGCTCTGCACATGCTCAAACATGCTCTGCACATGCTCAAACATGCTCAAACATGTTACAAAAAACATGGATGATATTGTAAAAACAGTTTATAAGATGAAAGCAATGTATGTTGCTGAATTTAAGTTGATAAAGTGAAGCATTTTAACCTGATGAATACGTTAGAGCCATAAACTTGTTTTCCTCAGGTTGCAGTAATATGTTGCCTCATATCACAGCTTAAAAATGACTAATTAAATAACTGTATGTGCTTATTACTTGTTTTGGACACCATGCAGGTCATGCAAAGCAATTCCCAATCATTTAGTTAAACATTTCTAACCCTAACCATCAGACGTTAGACATGAAGCCCTGCAGGGACACAGACCCTCCATCACTTATATCATCTTTACATGAAGCCCAGTGAAGCCCACTACTCCTGGCTTTGGACCGCAGCTGCAGCTGAAACTGGAATAATTGATCAGGGGGGGGGGGAAATAAAGGCGAAAGATTTTCATTTTCAGTTGAATGAGTTACGACCCTGATAAGTGGATCCGGTAAGCAACGTTGCTGGATGCTGGGCTGCATGGTGATGCGCTGGTTGAGCATCGCTGCCTCTCAGCGAGAAGACTCCTCCTTCCAGTCTTCTCTGAGCAGAGCTGGCTTGCAATTATAATCACCTCACTGTCAGGAGGAAACGCAGTCGTCTGCGAGTCACACGGTCGCCGGTTCAATCAGGTTCACACCACACGCTGAACCCTGCTTTACCTCAGATGTGTTCATCGCTGTGTGCAAGTGTGTCATTAGAAAGCACCACGTTGCCTGTAAAAGAGTCTGTATGAGTGTTTGACCTCAACCTCCTCCTCTGCCCTTGTATCCAAAAGGCAAACATTAAAAAATGACTGTTATACAATCAGACATACAAACTGAAACATATCCATTAATCACATTTCTTCAATACATTAATTTGTTGAGGAAAATAAAATTGGGTAACCTCAGTTTGACTTTCGTCTTTCAACTTCCAGTAACTTGGAAAGCAGCAGAAAATAACCCGTCTAAATCTCACTACCCATGCTGCTGTTGGAAACTTGCGTGTTTTAGAAGTTTTTAAAACTAGTGGAAATGTTTTCATCGACATGTACTCACGTGTGTTTTCCATATATTCCCTCTGTGTTTGGTATTTTGGTGAAATAAGATGCAGAAAAATGTTTGAAATGTTTAAAAATGAACTAAACAAACAACAAATCTTCTTTTAGGCCGTTGTTTTGACCTTCAGGCTGTGATTTTACCTCATTATACAGTAGTACAAGTCAAAATTTTGTCGTAATGTCTTTTATTCAGTGCTTTAATTAGTGATGCATCATATAAAGATTATAACCGATACCAATGACCGATATTTTTCTGTGTCTTATGGCTGATACAGATACTATGACAGAGTATTAGTGCCACATTCAGAAAAAAAATACCCATTTACAGACTTCCAGAATAAAATTGTAATATTACATAATTTTACGAGATAAAAGTTATTTTACGCAAAAAACAAAATCAGATTTCATCACCAAACAAAAATAACTAAATTAGATCAATGTAAAAAAGTCTTTCAAATCAACTACAGCCCAGATACTCTTTTTACAGCACATCAGCACCACACTGTCATTAGTATCAGGACGTTGAAAAGAATCTGCAAGAAAATGGGTCTATTTGACTTTGAGGAAATCGCTGCTTTTGTGGAGGGGAACCGGCTGGAACCAGATGGATGGATGCATCAGGTGGCAATTCAGAGGGGCTTTATTGTGCTTCTTTAACTCATACCTAAAAATCGTTTAATGACTCGAGAAGTATAAATGTGCATGACAGTAACTTCCAGTAGCAGTGCTGCACTCTTGAGTTTTCCATTGCCCACTTATTTGGACAAATATGACCTTATTCTCATAAATTTACAGCTTTATTCTTCTAAAATAACCTTTTTTTTTTCTTGTGAAATTACGACTTTTTTCTCGTATTAATACAACATTATTCTGGACTTGTCACCAACAGCAAGTATAAACTGGCCCTACACACTAAAACCTCCCACCTTTATCTGATAATCTGATTAGTCAACTAAACGCCAAAATAATCTTTTGTGGCAGCCCTAGTTACACGTATAATTTTGATCATTGAGTATCCAGAAACAAAGTTATTACACACCAATGCCTGAATTTGAAACCCTGAATTTTAAAAATACCGGCCGGTATCGGTCAATATTTACGTATATATATATATATGATATAGATATAGATATAGATATATAGATAGATAGATATATTCAATCTCAAAATTTTTGATACCCTCCAATTAAAGAAAAGGTTAAATTTACAATAGTAATTGAAATCACAAAAAACTAAAGAATATAATAATAGATAAAAATTTACAAAATTCTAATTTAGTGAGTAAGATATTGCTTTTGAATTGTGGTTGAAAATAATAATGAAAAAAAAACAAGAGATAAACAAAACTGTCCGGAACACATCAGAGCACCTTTTCCATGAACATTGGACAAAAATACGTGTCAACAGGTGTACAAAAATTTTTGAACATTTGAGAAAACACCCGATTGCAGTGATTGCCTCAAAGCATTGATCAAATTTTTTTTTAGCTTCGTAGCCCTATCATGTTTGTTTACTTGTTTTGTTTTTGGTGCGTTTGTTAAAATATTTCCTTTGAACCACAATTCAAAATCAATGTCATGATTTTCACAGAATTTTCATTTATACTTTTGTCAATTTCGACTTATTTCGCTGACATCTGATATTTTCCGTCTTTAATTGGAGGGTATTATTAATTTTGAGAATGAATATATATATACTGTATATATATATGTACAGTATATGTATATCTATATATATAGGGCAGATAATGATAATCAGTTTTATAGCCAATAACTGCCAATACCAATATCTGGCCAGTAATACTGTGCATCACTACTTTAATAATGTCCATCAGTCAGTCAGTCATTTTCTGTACCGCTTATCCAGTTCAGGGTCTCGGGGGTTGCTGGAGCCTATCCCAGCTTTTTTTTTTATCAGGCGAGAGGCGGGGTACACCCTGGACAGGTCGCCAGCCTGTCACAGCTTTTAACTCACCCTTTTAATAATGTAAGAAATAAAAACATTGTCTTCAGGCAAACAAAATAAAATCAGAAGCTTTTTCTCTTCCACCATTCTGGTGATGGAGGTGGCTTTTCTTACCAGGCGTTACATTTTCTCTAAGATGTAAAAGATGTAAAAATATGCCTGTGTGCATATTCATCTGTTATGATCAATTATGAATCAGCCCACTGGATGATTGCCAAGATGGTGGGGCGGCTTATTTCACCCGGCGAAGCAGGAATCCTAATGGGGTTGGAAAACTCCTGGATGGGCCGTCTGGAGCTGGGTGGGATGCGGTGGTCCATATCTGTCAGTCAGTCTGGCTGTTCAGTGACGTGCAGCTGCAAGATCTCTGGATTTATGCGTTTCCATGCGTGTGTTTATGTGTGTGAGTGTTTCTTCTGTCTGCTGGTCTGGCTCTGGGGGGGGCGTGCTGCGTGGCCTACCGCTGCTGAACTAAATTAATCAAGAGGAAAAAAAATCTGTTTAATTAAATTCACTTTCAATTCTCTTTGATTGTGATTTTTTTCTCTCTTTAATTTTCATGTTTTGAAATTTGCCGAGCCACTTTTTTCCTGACACTCGTTTTTCTGTTTGTTCTCCAGGCAACATTTAGAAGAACTTATTTCCAGCTCCATCACAATAAGCAGCTCTCACCGGGCTTGTCTTTGGTTTTTGTGTACCTGTACAGATATAATACCGGCTGTTTTGTGTGTGTATGTGTGTGTTTGTGACGACTGCAGGCCTTCCTGTGATGCCACCAGCAGAGCTGGTAATGATCCCAATTGATTGAGGCTGTTAATTAAGACCAGTTTTTAATTAATCATGTTCCTTGAATCTGCCAGTTATAAATTATTCCTGACAGACACTTGTTTTCAGCATAGCAGATGTTGTAAAGTTTCTGCCCTGTTTTCACTGAAGTCTGAAATAAATGTGGCACACAAAAAATATTCTGTCACCAAAAAGGTTTAACCAGATATTTTCTTGGTCTTTGGCTGAATTATGGGATGCTGTGCGCAGTCGTTTATCACCATGAGACACTGGCCACAGTTGGTGGCCAGAGCAGGTGAGTAGTTGAGTCTGGGAATGATGGGTAAAGGAGAATGCCAGGATATGACCTGGATATCTCAGTTTGTATTAGAATAAGAAAATTTCTCCTTTTGGAAGGGTCACATAGATGAAGCTTTCTACACTATTTTGGTTACTTAATTTTCTATTATTTTTATTGATGACTTCTTTTATCACAGAGCCTACACTGAACAGTTTAAAGACATGGATAAAAAATACAAACTGGTTTGGTGCGCTAATGGGAAATACATTTTAACTTGATCTAAACTTACTTGAGCAGCCATTTTTTTCAATTTTTTTCTCTTTTTTTTCGGAGCAGTTTTCTGAGCAGGTAGCGTCCATAATTTACTTGAAACGACCCAAAACCTGCTAGTATCTCATATATGGCAGCCAGATGTCCAAAATGAACTCCTCTGGCTGAGTTAAAGGAGCTGTATCAGCTTTTCAAACGGTCCAAAAGTCAAATACAGGCATTTATAAGCTAAACATGATCCCATCGCTACCATAGAAACTAATTTGGTGTTTAATATTAGGTTTTTTATACATCTAATTCCCAATATGGAAGTAAAATGGCTGACTTTACTGAACCACGGAGCTCTTGACCAATTGCAACATGTTATACGCCCATTTCATGATTTCGCCCCGGAAGAGACACTGATTCTGAAGGGTCACAGAATTGTTCATAACACCCTCGGCACTCACATGGATGTTATTTGTAAACATTGATGGATAATCGGACTCTGATCGACGGGATAAAACAGACCAGCCTGTTATGGAGTCTGACATGGAGTTTGAAGTACACGCAGTACCACAGAAGTACCACAGAGACCCCTGTCAAGTAAGTAAATTAGCAAACAAATCATAGGCTAATACTTAGCATTGAGCTGGGAGACGTTTTTCACTCACCGGTGCTGTTGTCTGTCCGTGAGTCATTTTTATGGTGGAACTGTGTCAGGTTTCAGTAGTAATCCCCAAGAAAAAAACACTTTACTGCCAAGGACACCGGAGGGAGCAGCTGAAGTTGGATGGGGTTTTTTCAGTCCTGTCCGTTCCACAGGTGATTAATTTTTTTTTTTTATTTTTGTGTCAGAATATTTAATTAATTGGCTGCAGTCGGGGTGTGAAGATGACTTTAAGCAATATAATATAAAAGGCTCCTGGAAAACATCAACCACCCTGCCTTTAAGTGTCAAATTTTAACTACTGATGGAGTAAATGCAACTTTATTGTAGTATAAAACTCTTCTCTCCGTGTGTTTGGTTTAACCCTGCAGATGCATGCTGCTGTGGGGTTGTGGAAATAAGCGGAAGTCGAAAAACCAACATTATTTCATTGCTGATGAAAGTTCACCTTTACGGTGTGCTACCTGCAGGGGGTTGTTTTGGGATAGTACATCCTTTTTTTGGCTTTGATGACCACAGGCTGTTTTATGAGCTTTTCATGTTCAAGGTGCATTGCGCAAGCTTAAATATTAGATACCATTCTTTTCTCTGCTACGCTGAAATATATATATATATATATATATATATATATATATATATATATATATATATATATATATATTATATTCATCTTCAGAGACAAGATTACAAGACTTAACTTCTTTGGATTTTGTGAAAATGACTGTTATTTGAAGCACTTAAGCAGTGCAGAAAATGATTCAGAGTACAGAAAAGACTGCTTGAGAGCTTTCTCTTTTTTAGGACAGTTTACAAAAAAAGCAGTGTCACCTTACTCTACTGAAGTGGTAAGAATAGATTTTCTTGGTAGAGTGAGAGTGTACAGAAGGTGTACAGACACAAACCAGCAGAGTACTGATCTAAAACAGTTGCATATTTGATAAATGAATTAATTTTTTTCTTCAAAACAAATATGTACTCTGTTCATGTAAATTATGTGCTATGACAGCTACAATTTATTGTAGGAATCATAAACAAAAATGGCAACAAATATATTCCTGATACAATGGATGTGTTGAGTTGCTTTCATTGGCTGAGCAGACATTTGTGTCAGCAGCAATTCATAAAGTGGACGGTTAGTTTTTAAGTTCAAACTTAACTAAAAAAGGAAGGTTTTGGCACAAAAGGGATACCTAAGACATCCAGGAGTTTTTGAGAATTATAGTTTCAATATTTACTGGAAATTAGGCACTCTGGGGCTTTATTCTATCATTTAAAAAGAAAAAAAAAAACATTTGAATATACAAGAGGGTTAAAAATGAAAATTGAATTTCAAATTAGTGACCGAGTTTGCTGAATGAAATTAAAGTGAAAAGAAAATGCAAATGAATGAATAAAGAAACACCAGAATTGCCAGAATCATATCAAGGTTTTGTTAATTGTGGTAAATTTTTAAACTTTCTTTGAACTAAAGTTTTGCTTCGTACTCTAACTAAGCACAGTGATGGAAGAAAACTTTTTATTTTCAGAGGTTTCAAATGCACGACTGGTGGGATGGTGGGATGGTGGGATGGTGGGATGGCGGTTACACCTCTGTGCGTCCTTTCATTTCCTTTTGGGTTTGGGTAAAGATCCAATTATAATGACCATGTAATGGTCAAGATGACTGAATAGGGTTTTTCATTCCTGTTCATTCCATAAGTGACTATTTTATTTTATTTTATTTATTTATTTTTTATGTTTTTGGATTTCCGTGTCAAAAACATGCCAAGTTGGGTTGTGGAGGTATCCTAACTTTTCCATCAATGGCCGCCATGATGTTCTGTTTACAAGATCTTCTGTGCACTCACTAGGGGAGACGGCATCTTTGCTGGGGTAACACCTTTCGTTACAAGTAGCGAAGAAAATCTGTCACCGAAAAATAGAAGTTACAGTTTTTAGCATTAGCAGCTTCCACCAACTAAAAAGGGCTGGACTCGTACATATGAGCAATCGATGAGTACATTTCTAAATCAGATGACCTCTTTTACCTCATAATACCGTATACTGTGTAAAAGCATTCTTCTTCATGAGATTTGAATAAAATCAGGTTTAGTTCCTTTAAATATGAGTCAGCACGCAGTTCCAGGTTTCTGTTCCAGTCTGAACCATCCCTGGGTTTCATTTTTACACTTCATCGTGTTGAGAAACTTAAGTCGCTTTCACACTGAAATTATCGGTTTCACACAGGTTTTTCAAACCCGGGTCAGTATAATCAACATTAGGCTCCTTTCCCATTGGCAAACAAAGCCGGGTGTGATCCCCCACTGCCAAACTGTGTGGCCTCTGTCCCCACCGCTGTGTGTCTGGTGAAGCCATCACGCTGAGTTTGTGTTGATGATGTCATCCGTGCCACAGAAATCAGGAAAGTAAACACTGGATAATGAGTCAGACTGTAGTCAACGTGCTTTCTTGTTGCACATTTGTCCATTTTTTAAATGGAGGAAAATCAGCGGGCGATTTACTAGCGCAGATGGAACGTAGATGGAATTTGTTTTGTTGTTTTGTAGAGTTGTTTTGGTTACAGAAGATGCGACTGGCGTGATGTCATGACATAGGCACATACTGCCCAACATCACGTAAATTTTGCTGCTCAACCCGAGTCTGGCGTTCCCATTGCGTGCCGATCAGAGCCGAGCTGTTTGAAGGCGCTTGCTGAGTTGTTTGAAGTGGGTCGACGCGGGTCAGTGAGCCTTTCCTACTGAAACTAAAAAAACGATTGTTTGTGGGTTTAAACAGGGTTTTTGACCAGCGGGGAAGGGGTATAACACCTGTAATCTAAGTATGGAAAAATGATTCTGGGAAGGGCACATGATGTGTCATTTACAGAATAAGAGTACTCTTTCTAAGCCTCCTGATGATCTTTAAAGGATAAGTTTCTTCTTTTTCAACCTGGACCTTATTTCTAGGAGTATATACGTGCATTTACTCACTGTTTAAGTTTCTGCATCACTTTGAGTCCTTCGGAAGATATCACGTTGAGTCGCCCTTTAGTGAACATCCAGTATCATGGCGGAGACGGGGAAGCTACTATATAAGACAGTTTTGCAAATTATGTTTTTGTTGTCTGGGTAGCGAGCTGCTCTTCTCAGCTGTACTACGGAAGCGCGCATTGTTAATGCGTGGCCCCAAAATGTGTGTAGTACACCCTAATAACTAACGGAAAGCTAAATCTGAACCCACGGGACAATAGTACTCGTTTGTTTGTTCGTTCTTCATTCATCATTCATCATTAAATCGTCACTCCTCTGCGGCTGCCTTCCTGACCATTTTTGGCCAGAGAACTGAGTCGCCGAGAAGGACGCATCGTAAAGTCCTGCCTCCTGCGTTATGATTGGTCGGTCAATTCTTTACCAAGGTGGAAATAACTTTCCAAAGGAGGGGAACCCAGACTGACTTGCAGTCATGCATAGCATTGGTCAGGCTAGTGTGCCAGGCTAACGTTTAACATGAAAATATGAAAGCATTTGAAGAAAACTTGGCTTTTATAATGTTCTGGAAGAATCTTCAAGCAGTGTTACTCCCACAGGGAATTTTCTCTGAAAATAAGATAACTGTGAGGTTGTGTATCTCATATTTTGAGAGATACAACTATATTCTGCTCCAAGAACAAAGATCCCAAAATTGCCTTAACTCAGCCAGAGGAGTTCATTTTGGACATCTGGCTGCCAGATATCAGATACTAGCAGCTATTAGCCAACATGTGGCTAATCATAATGTTTCTGACAACTTGGTAACTTAACCAAAAACTTAAAACCAGTAATATTATAAGCAGCTTCAAAGCAAGTCAGTCTGTAGCAGCAGCAGCTGCACGATAGTCACATGACTCTAAAAGGAATTCTGGGATATGAAGTTTTTCCGCAAGAACAGGGACTTTTATACATGCTGGACCAATGCTAACGGAACAAGATCTCACGAGATTTCCTCAGTAAAAATATTGGTTCAAAAGAATGGATACCAGTATTTTCCAAAATATCACATTTAAATGCCAATATCAGCTGATGATATCGATGGCCGAGAATATCGGACATCACTAATTCAAATACAAACTTCACAGATTTCATTCGTAAAAATACGGGTCCGATACCGACATTTTAGGATTTTGCATTTCAATGTTGATATTGGCCGATAAAATCAGACAACGCTTTAAGTAAGTATTAAATATCGAGGAGCCGTGCATTATACAGTTTTAATGCACGACGCAGAGTCTAGAACACTACGATGCGCAGCATTTTCCGATATCATATTTTTGTCAATATCTGCCCATAATATTGGACATCTCTAAAGAGAAACTCAACAACAAACTTTACAGATCACCCCCCCCCCCCCCCCCCATGTTGTAATTTAAAGCATGAAGTGGCCTCGTCATGACTCCAACCAGCATATTTTGCCCCCCGCACAAAAAAAAAAATCATTCTAAGTCAACAAAAAGAAAAAAAAAATCAAAATCTTGTGAAATTTTGGAGTTCTGTTACAAAATTTCACAAGAAGGAAGGAAAGAAAGCACAAATTTTGCAAGATTTCATTGTTAGAAACATTGGTTTAATAAAAACCGATGCTGATTCAGATATCCCATTTTTATGTCGATATCTGCCGATAACACTGGACATCTTTAAACAGAAACTAATTCAAATACAAACTTTACAGATAACCCCCTCCCCCTACCACCCAAATCTCATATTATTTTGCATAAAAAAGAAAATAATCGATCATTTCTAAAGAAAAGGGCTTTCTTTGTTTACTGGACTCGCTGGTTCTCTCATGGTTGCTCACATTCTCTCGCAAAAAAGTTTTGCATTTTGACCGTTTTAGAAGAAATGTGAGAAAAAGTACACTGATGTTCAAAACATTTATTGAAAGGCAGATAATGGAAAGTAAACAGCTGCAGTGACAGCTGCTCCCTCCGGTGTCCTTGGCAGACACTGGATGTAAAACATACTCATACAATATGTCTCCCCAGGATGCGCACGCTTATTCTCCCCGTCGCGACATAAGAGCACATAATGCTTGGATTGTTGGATGAATTGCTGCCTAATATGTGGTGGTGTGCAAAACGATCATCTTGAATAAACAGACTGTTGTGCTTTTCATCCAGAAGAGGTTGATGATTACTTTTGTTGATTTTGAAGGGACTGAGATTCAGCAACAATATGGGTTGTGTCGAGAGGAAAACTGGCTGCTGATGCATAATTCAAGCAAATCCAGTCTGTTAACATAGTGGAATCCTCATAGTTGTGTGTGCACTCTGGCCCGAGGCTGGGAATTCATTCAATACTCTGCTGCTGTGCAAGAATTGTTCTTTTCTGTACGAATTACACTGTTGAACTGTGGACTCTGCGTTCAGCTCTTTCTGGAAACAAAAGTGCGAGGCTTTGGGGGCATGTTTTTTGGCAAAATGTGAATGCTGAGCAGTTTCCATCTGGATCTGCAAAAGAAATGATACCCGCTGCACACAAACACACACGCACACACATCTCCTGCTGTTAGCATAGACGGGATTAGCCACCTCACCCCTACTTTTCTTTCCCTCTTCCATCGCTGTCATTCTCTCTGTTTTCTCTCCCCCAATCATGCTGTCTCTCCTCTCAGCACAACTCAAGCTACATTTTTGTTCTTTTCTTCTTTTTTTTTTTTTTTTTTTTTTTATATTCCTACTTCTACATATATGCACACCCGTGTCGACACCCCCAACGGTCTCCCTGGGGTGCCATAGTAACTCAGTGGGAGAGGAGCGTCTCCCCTGCCCTTCTTCCCTCCATGACCACACCCCCATCCTCTTCCTTTTTCTCCCCCAATCACATTCTTGCTGCAAAAGCCATCCAATACCCAAAAACCCAACACCTGCAGCTTGTGGCCTGCTCTCAGCCAATAGGAATTAGCGGTTTTTGCATCACAGCAGGGGTTGTACAGCTGCTCAGCAACAATGAGGGGAAAAGGGGAGATTGTAGTAAAAATGGTGACCTAGTTTTCATTTCTTTTTTCTTTTTTTTCATTTTTTCAACACCCCCACTTCTCTATCCTCAGTAAGTGGAAAAAAACCCTCTTCAGATAATTCCAGCACGGTATGCCGATGCATTCCAGGCTAAATAGGCTCTCACGGAGAGGAAGGTAGGATCCAGATGGGTTTTAATAAGGTGAAGCACTCTCCATAGAACGACTTTATCAAGCACCAGCAGTACTGATTGTCATCTCAGATCCGGTAAATTTTTAAATTAGAAATGAAGTCAGTACACATGCAAGATATTAAAAAAAATCTTTAAAAAAAAATTTTTTTTTATTAAATGAGTGATTCAGGGTTGATTTGATATTAGAAGCAAGAAAAAATTTTCAAGATTACACAAGTCTTTCAGTAAGATATTCTTCACATTTGTATTGCTTTTCTCTTCAAATTCTTTTTGAATTTTACATTTAAAAATGTAGACATTTTAAAAAAGGAGGCGTTGGAAATGTAGTTCAATACATGCAAACCTTGTGATGTTAGGCCTAAAATGTACAGTGTAATTGCCATTTATGCACACAGAACTTGTATTTGTTAAGAATCATGCAATTGTTTATTGTTGCTGATTATTTGGATCCCCATTAGCTTTTGCAAGGGCAAAAGCTAGTCTTCCTGGAGTCCCACACAAATAAAAACATTACCATTTACATCAACATTTAACTATTAGACAGTTATGCAACAATTATGTAAAGCAAGAAAAGATGCTGTAAGTGAAAGAAATGCTTAATTTGATATAAACAGAATTATGAATTATGAACAATAAATGAACGTTTGTGCCTATAGGGTTTAATAGGCTTATTTGCATTAAATGTTTTTTTTTTTTTTCTTTTTTTCTTATTCTTTAGATTATATTTCGTGCTGTTTTGCTTTATGTACTAGTTCGGTAATTAATTTCATCCTATAACAGTTCAATAGATGAGTTTGATTTAAGTGGTTTTGTCAGGTTTTTGAGGTTCAATATAACCTGAAATGGCTTGTCTTCTTATATGATGATGTAAATTTTTTGTATATTCAACTTGTTCATAAAAAATGTTGTGGTCTGTTATGAATTAACACTCATAGCTCCCTAAGCTTTCTGAAGGGGTAGTGAGTGACCTTTAGGTTTTTTTTTTTTTTACTAATGCAAACAGCATAAAAAAAAGGTGTGTATTTTGGCTTGACTCATAATATTCTAGAAGATGGGTTGTCTAAACTATTTTCCTAATGTCTCAAAAAAGGAAAATACACCTCATTTACTCCTTAGTGCCAATCCGCGCCACATTGACTTGCATTGAAAATTACCTTTCTATAATCAAATGCCATTTCAGAATGAATTTTTAGGATAATTTTTCTTTACCTCACACACTTGCTCTACACTTCAATGATGTAGTTTGAACTGTTTTCCATGACATAAAACCGTTTACTGAAAAGGGGTCCGGCTTTTTATCTAAGTGATGAAACCATAGACTTTAATGTTATTTCAGCAAATCAGTGTCCTTCAAAAATTCTAAAATGCTTAACACATCCAGTGAAGTAAAACATCTTTTTTTCTTCTTTCATGTGAGGTTATTTGAGCGTGAAAGGGTCTCAAATTTGTAATTATGGTGCTTTTTTTTTTTTTTTTTTTTTTAATTTATTGTTTTTCCCAAACATTTTGATCTGTCAGATCACATGCTAATTATTTAGGTCAGTCTTTTGCAGGGAATGTAGTTCCCTCTTTGTAATGCACTGCCATTCCAGTTCAAATTAAAATTTTCCCCACATTTTTTTGGGATTTTATCTTGAAACAACTTCTCTTTGAGCATTTTTAATTGTGGTTGCTATAATCTAATGCTCTGCATATACCGAACAATGGCCTGCCACCTACAGGCTATTTTTTTTATTCATTTTAACACACTTTTCAGTTTTAGGCAGTGGGAACATTGTGTATGACAAACTGGAGCTTAAAGGGTTAAAATTTTGAAACGCATAGATTTTTTGGTATTGATGGTTAAGCCAGAAGTCAGTGATGACAGCCATGAAAAAAAAAATGTAACTTTTTATTTTTAGATAATATTTACAGGCCATTGGCCGTGCCCTTAAAGGGACAATTGTTTATCGTAAGCAACTCGCTAGTACTTTTCATGCTGCGTTCGCGTGAAACCGGGCAGAAGGACGACAGCCGCTGCATGTAAAGGCTTAAACAGCCTCTATGTGAGGACGTGGTCTGTTACAGCGACTTCAGTCCAGATCTGATATGTTGGACTGAACCATAGCAATGTGGTATTGTTTTCCCTGACCCACGTTTTACTGTCTTTCTCGGCTTCTGTGATTAAAATTAAATCTGGTTCGTTACCGACGGCCGTCTGCCCCACTGCACGTGAACCCAGCATCAGCGTAACACTCGGTTTCTTCTCACTGCACTGCAGTGATTTTTGAAAACCATTACCTCGAACTGAGCTGACAACTCCGGTGTCTCCGGTGAGTTTCTGTGGTTTCCTACTGTCACGCTTCTACTGAACGTAAAAACATGGTGACATGACATGCTAGCCACCACTGAGCCGACCCATTCGGTTTATATATGAATGATACGAACGGCAAATTCAGAGCTTACAGGAGCACTTCAGTTTGTTGATGGGAGTGATTACTGATTAATGGAAAAACACTTTTGAACAAAATAAACAATTTTTGTGAATAGATAACAGGAGAATTTACACAATATCCCTTTAAGAAGTTTAACGCAACTTTAAAAAAAAATAAAAATCACTGCAACACAAAAAGTAAAAATGCATCAGAAGAACATTTTTATATCTTTAAAAAAAAAAAATACTCCAGGGCTCTGATAATCCTGCACAAAAAAATTAAAAAATAAATAAATAGATAAATAAATGAAATGAAATAAGTTGTAATGAAATGAAATAAGTTGCATTAATCATATTTATTTTAACCCCATTTTCAGTTTTTCGGAGTTGCAGCGTGTAAAGTGCACCGCAAAGTGGAATTTAGTGAAAGTGAAAGTGCAAAGTGGAATTTAAAGGGTTAAATGTTTAAAACTCATTGATTTTTTTGCTATTGATGATTAGACCAGAATTCTGTGATGACACCCATGAAAGTAAATGGCACCTTTTCATTTTTAGATAATACTGTATTTACAGGCCATTTACTTGCATTGGCCAGTCAGAGCCCTTAAGAAGCTTAACGTAGCTTTTTCTTAGGGAGCGATGAGGGTTGAAACATTCCAAAAACTATTTAGAAGATGGGAAAGTAGTCTTAACTAGACAGGAATGTGTTGTTAAGGTGTGACAGGACTAAGGCTTGTGTTGCTTCCTTCAAAGTATCCCTCTGTATGTACTTTGAACATTTTCTAGTAATGGAGATGCCTCTTCCCATTTTTATCACTATGTTATCTATATGTTTAGTCCAGTTTAGTTTTGTGTCTAATGTGGGTCAACCAATAAAGCTGTAACAAATGTTTTTCTTTCAAGTTACAATATATTGATCATAATTTGGCCCTGAATGGACTAATTATAACCATGTCAGCAGCAAGTGCTGAAAATACGACATAGTGAGCTTTTCTCACAGCATTCAGAGGTCTATAGTGTATATTTAAAGGCATTGTATGTGTCAAAATGTGCTGGGGAAAACGGATGAAAACATCTTGTAGGACCATATGGTGATGAAAGCAGAAAAGACATTAAGTAGTAAGACTGAGGAAGAGGAGGATCAACAGACACATTAATTATTGTTGTAAATCCTCCTACTGGACAGGAGAGTTTTATAGTTGCCAATAAAAAGTGGACTTTAATCCAGTTTAACAAATTTTATTCAGACCTGAATCACAGCAAAAATAATCTGATGGTATTTAAGCAAAAAAGTTAAACTGTTGGTCCAAGAAAAAGAAAGAATGGAACCATGAGAGAAGAAAGAGATTCAGCTCATGTTTCCACCAAACCAGTTTTTCTATAAATAAACTGCAGGTTGGCTGAGGCGTATGAATTCATTTGCTGAAGCTCATCTGCTACATTTAAGCAATTTATTCCCAATTAACTTTGTACTAAATTTGAAAACAAGATCCTTCTGTGTTTTAGACCAGTGGCCTTCAACTGAGGTCAGGAACCCCATTTGGGTCACATGATAATGGGGGAGGGGTGTTCCAGATCATTGTTAAATAAATTAACAATAGGCGACATTTATCAAATGAATTTAGGATTTTGGGGGGCTATCAGTATTAACACATTATTGCAAAGAGATTAATCTGCAATATTAACACATTTGTTTCTTAATTATTACATGAATAACTAATTTATTACTAATAACATGTTTAAAATCTCAGTTTGGCATTATTTCAGTGAGAGAAGCTGATTTGGGGCATGTAGGTGTCGTATGATCTGATGAGTCAACTAATCGCCAAAATAATTAATAACTATTTGATTATCAAAGTAATCGTTCATGGCAGCCCTACATGTACTTGCATGTAGAACTTTGATCACTGAATATCCAGAAACAAAGTTATTACACACTAAACACTCCTGGGTTAAACTGTTGAGTTAAAGCCTTGTGTTCATAAAGCTCCCCTTGGCAAAGCAAAACTGTTCAACACAATAAAGCAACCAGATCACCATTCTGCTTGCTATGATGCTGGACAGGATAGTAAAAAAAAATAAAAATGTTGAGTTAAAAAGGGACCAACAAATATTTGGATTTTATCAAACCAGGCATTTGGGTTCTTGGGTTATTGACCCAACTTCTGGGCTAAAATAACCCAGCGTTGTAGTCAATATAATCCAACTTCTGGGTCAAATATTCAACCTGAAAGTTTGGTCAAAAAAATAACCCAATTTTCTGGGTAGAAGTTCCCAGAAATTAGTTGGCCCCTTTCTAGCCCGGCAGTTGGGTCAAAAATAACCCGTTATGGGTTACTTTTGACCCAACAGTTTTTAGTGTGCACAGGTGCTATTCTAAAAATCCAAATTTGGCCAAATTTTGGTGAGAAAAACTGAATTGTTTTCATTTGGGTGCTTTTTCCACAATTGTTAACAATCCATCAAAATTCACTTTACCCTCCTTATTTGGATTCAGACAGTTTTCAAGCCTCACATAAGGAAGATGGCCACAGGATTACCCAATAGATATATCACACAATTAACCACACAGTGGGGGTTTATTTGTTATTTTACAAATTGTGGCTAAAAAAAGTTTTAAAATCACTGTTTTAGATGATTTTGGGAAGGTAGTTTTTAGGTTTTTTTACAGCAAATTTCAATTTTTTGTACAAATTTCAGTACTTCATACAGACGTGTGTTCACATCCACAAAAAAAAACACAAGTGGCCTTTTTTTTTTTTTTTTTTTTCCCAATGGGGAGCATGTTGGAGGAAAAACGGCAGCTTTGATTTTAGTTGGGAGAGTGTATCCATGTGATACAGTTCCTATAATGGCTACCAAGGCACCAGCTCACTTTTGACAGGCAATGCCAAACACTGAGATGTTTGATTTAGTTCAAATGTGTACTCAGTGGTTAAAATGTGTTGATGTCTTCCTTTGAGCCGCAGCTAATTCAAACCCACCACAGTGAAAGGTCTCTTTTTCTGAGGAAGCAGGGATTGGTGGCTTTGATGCGAATCTGAAATGAGATGCTTGTGTGATACGGTGCACGGTGCCCGGAGAGGTGCCTGTGAGATTGGCCGAGAATGGTGCCCCTGGAACTCTGCGCCTGCTTTTTGTAATTACACAGACTCTCAACATGGCACTTCCACAAAACCAAGAAAGGTTTCATTAAAACTCCTCAGTTTTTGGGGAAGAGGAATGGAACTGCTTTTATAGTAGTGGGGGGAAAAAAGAGTGCACTTTCTCTGATATAGAGACAATTACTGCTCTCCTGAAGTGCTGGCTTGGCAACACAAAGATGATTGAAAACATAGATATGTTTTTGATGTGTAAGCTATTGTTAAAAAGAGCTCTGCCTTCTTTGACAATATTTCCTGCCAACATTTCCAGTGAAATCGCAGCACAATTCCATGTGGCACACGGGGTAACAGCTTGATTTTGGAGGAACCTGCACTCTTTGATGCCGATTCAAAGCCGAGCGTGTGATCCAGGGACACAATGGGCCACTCTGTGCCAGGATATAAAGGACAGTTAAAGGGTGACTCCAAACCACACAGCTGCAAAACCCAATTAAGCATTTGACAAAGTATTGTTTGGACAAGCTCAAGCTTTGATAGCAGTTCAGAAAACTAAGATACACTCAACCAAAGCAACTCCAGCGTAGATAAAGCAGCCTTTGCATTCATATGATATTCCTCCTTTACAGAACAGCAGAAAACATGATGCATCTCAGATCTGTGGTTTTTAATAAGTGGCCCACTCATACATGCAGCAGGAAGTAACAGAGAAGGTTGAAGTGTTTCATGAGTATTTTGTGTACGTATGGGTGTATTTGTGGGTGTGTAAATAAATAATAAAGCTCTGTAAGTTCAGTTAATTCTGTCCTTAACTTTTTTCTTTGTTCATATTAAACAGTTCGGTTCTCCAAATTAAGAAAGAGAATCATGCATTTGGACCAGGACTCGTCAGATACACAAGTTTGTCAACTAACCCTTTTAATAATTTATTTATTCATTAAGTGCAATGGGGGCAGCAATGAAATAGACACAATTTGATACAATACAATATGATATGACATGATGAGTTACAATGCAATACAACACAATACTGTGAGAAATGATAGGATACTAGGAAACTCCTAAGATAGGATAGGACACCTGACTCTCTGATTTGCTTCAAATCAGTGCTAGAGATGGGGGGGGGGGGGGGTGATGTTGGCTGTTGTCTTTCCCGCTCTTGCGATGTTCTTTTAAGACAGATTTGAAGACATTGTTGCTAGATTTAAATTGAGGGTTCGGAGAAACATTAAATTTACTGAAGTAGCGGTTTATTCCACTACGTAGTGTGATGTAACTCGCCACAGAATAACTGCCTCCAGAACTGTTTCTCACGGATGGAAAAAAAGCTCTCAGCATTTCATTCAATCCATCAGCATCCTCCGCAACATCCGATGACGTCTGAGTCTCTTTAAGCCAATCTCCAAAAACACTCATGGCCCAAGATGTGCTATTCTTTGTATTTTTCTCATGGCGGTTTTCTTCCACTTCATCTACCTCCTCTGCCGTTAACCGTTTATGCCTCTTGCCACTGGTCTTGTTATGGTCTTCATTTTGTCTTTTTCGTTTTGAATCCTTAAATTCGGCCTGGACCCAGTGTTTAAAGTCCCCACACTCGCCAAAGATGTTGAAATTGACTGGGAAGTCATCCATTTTTCTACCACAAGGTGTCGCTATTTGCTCGCTCGCTGTTTTTTGTTGCCGTTTTTCCCGTTGAGATAATTTGACCAGACTACTTGCGATGCGGAGTAATATTAGGTTAACTGTCAGACATAGATAAACCTGTTGCCCTTGACAACGGTCATTATCTTGTTTCAGCGGTCATTATACTGAATTAATGACCGCTGGAACGTTGGGAAAAACCCATTCAAGTCAATGGAGTATTCAACAGCATTGTAAAGAGCCGTATAATAAGATATGTTAATTCATGATGCAATACAATATGATATGATGTAATACGATGCGATGCAACACACCTTCACTGTCAGTCACATCTGAAATTTTTCTTGCATCTTTTCAACAAAATGTTTACAAAAGAATAAGTCAGTAAATACAGTTTTAGACAGGACAACACCCAAAGCACACACATGAAATGATCATCATTCCACCATCACTACCTCACCCTCCCACATGCTCACCTGAACACATCACATCATGGACTGCCCACACACCACCTTCCTCAAAGTTTAAGTTTAGTTTTAAAAATTGACTGATCAAGACAAACGTTGATTCTTTTCTTTTAGCTTTCTGTTTTACCTTCGCATAGGAGGTCATGTCATTTGTTTGCATGACATAAGATATTCATATATTTGTTTCTCTAAAGTTAATTAATTAGATTCTAAACTACTAACACCAGGCTACTGATAGAAGAGGAATGAAAATGTTTACACTTTACTGTTCACCATATTTACTGTATGTGTCAGTGAAAATGGATGATTTTTATAAATAGCCCTAAATAGCTATGGGGGGATCCTTGACGAGTTTTTGTTCCCGTTAGATGTTTCAGCAATAAGATGTGATGCCAAACATTTCTTCGAACACAGGTGATTCAGTGTTTCCCTGAAGGCAACATGAGGATGTTTTCCCCACTGAAGTCTTCAAGGTGACGTGTGACATCAGTTTGTTCCTGTGGTGAAATGACTGCAATTAACATCACTATCAGAAAAGAAAAGGACTATAATTTAAAGTGAAAATTAAATGAGGAAAATTCAGCTCTTCGTCACCTTTTAATCAAAACTAAATAACACACACACTTGGGCGTCATTGTTCGGTCTGCAATTATTATTCTCACGGAGCACTAATGGGACTTGTTCATTATGAGAAGACATGATTCTAATTTATTTAATATTTGTCTCAGTAAAAGGCATTATAAGAGGGGGAGGAAAACAGTGATGCTGATGTCTCTTGACTTTTAAAGGTTATAAGTAGAACAACACCTGCTTCTTAGAATCCCAGACGCCATTCTTAATAGAAACAATGACATTTAAGAGCAATGAGAGACACTTAGTGGCAAGTTTTTATTTCAACCTGAAGGGAGAGAGTTGGAGAGCAAGTCATTTAGAAAGCAGAAGCCTTCACTGGGACGTCCACGCTTCTCTGACACTTTGTTGCAAAATCAAGTCAAAGGTAAAATATTTCAATCCAGTATTTCCTGAAATAGAAGCGGAGGACTTTAGATGCCTGAGCCACTGAGGGTGTCAGAGGCAAGCCTCTAGTTCCCATTTTCATTGTTATGAGCCTGTTCATAGTAATTCCATGAAAAGCAATGGTGTAATGGTTAGTGGTGGACGGATTGATACAAATTTTGAAAATATTAATACCAACTATTTTGTTTGGTTCGCTTTACATGTCTGAAATGAACCAATGAACAAAACAAATGAAACGAACCAAACTATCGATACTCGAGAAAGTATATTGATACTTCAATGTAAGGCCTTAAAACAATTAGAATCTTCATATATATGAAGGATAAAGTGTTTTTTTTTTGTTTGTTTGTTTGTTTTTTTGGGGGGGGGGGGGGGGGATTCACTGCTATGACAAGGCCCCACCTATTCCTTAAATCAGCTTCTCTCACTAAGATAAAGCTAAATTCAGACATTTAAAATGGCACCAGTGATGACATTGTTTGCGTGCCCTTTATTGTACACTTCTTCTTCAACAATCAGGGGCGGCTGTAGCTCAGGTGGAAGAGCACTTGTCTTTCAACCAGAGGGTTGTGGGATCGATTCCAGGCTTCCCCAGACTACATGCCAAAGTGTCCTTGGGCAAGATACTGAAACCAAGTTGCCTCCCAATGTGCCGATCGGCTCTCATTGCTCTTAAATGCTCTTAAATGTCATTGTGTGACTGGGTGAATGTGATATGTAGTGTAAAGCGCTTTGAGTGGTTAGTATGACTGGAAAAAGCGCTATATAAAACCAGTCCATTTACCATTTATCACAAATCTCATGAACAAGGAAGATTATGTGGTTTATAGGGATTCGGTTGACCATGGTGACAAGGTATCTACATGCCAAAATTCAGCTTCTGTTGTCAAGATAATGCCAAATTTGGATTATTATGGTATGGATAATAATTTGGTTGTTAATGAGTTACAAATACAGTGTATAAATTCCACAGAATTATCTCTGCATTAATTTATTTGACAGCCCTACTAAGAAGTATTGGTACCGATATCAGTATTGACGATAGTAAGTGCAGTAGTGCAGTTATATTGATATTTCAACTTAATTCAATTCAATTCAAACTTTATTTATAAAGCACTTTTCATGCCAAAGGCAACCCAAAGTGCTTTTCAAGACAATAAAAACAAACGCAAGAACAGGCCCTTACACACCCAAGCACAAAACACAGCACACATAACTATAAACATTGGCACACACACACGCCCCCCCCCCCCCCCCCCCCACACACACACACACACACACACACACACACACACACACACACACACACACACCCACCCACTCAACTATGCATATAACTTCCAACCCCTAAAATAAAAACACTAAGAGTAATAAACATCTGGCTTGACCTACTGTGAGGAAGTGATATCTTGGGGATCCGTTCACTCCAGGAGCCAGACATGGTCCCAGAGGGTATATCTGCAGGGACCAACCAGATCAGGGCAGACCAGGGTCCACACCACAGTGATAGGGCTGCAGTGCCGGGCCCCAGCCACCAGGACAAGGGCAGCCACCCGCCAGCTCTCTCCAGACCAAGTAGGCAAAGCTCCCAGAGTGAAGGATCCCCATGAGGAAACACTGGTGTTAAAATGTTAAAACAGATAAAATAAGTGGACAGATTAGAGCAACATAGAAAAATAAATAGTTATTCATAAAATGATATGCTAAACAAGTCAATAAAATCTAAAATAACTTGAACATAACATAAGATAAAATAGAGTGAAAGTTAAATCAGTAAAATGAAATCAAATTAAAAAGCTAAGTTAAAAAGGTAGGTCTTGAGCCTCTTCTTAAAAACATCAACAGTCTCTGCAGCCCTGAGGTTCTCTGGCAGGCTGTTCCACAGATGAGGACCATAGTGGTGGAACACAGATTAATCCAGGTGTGTCTGGCCAGTTACTGAGATCAGACACACCTGGATTAATCAGTTTGTCCAATAATGAAAAACAGGAAACAGAGGAGCGCTACTAAATTCAGGAAGTAGTGGAGTCGTGCATATAGCCCATTGCATGATAATGATCTACTATTACTACTACTTCTACTAATATTGTTTTTTTTTCATTATTTTCATTGCTGTCTTCACAATGGAAAGCACTTTGGACAGCTTTGGGATGAAAGGCGTTTATAAATAATGTTTGATTTGATATTATTATTATTATTATTATTATTATCAATACTAATAATAATGTAAAAAAGCTACCTGAAACAGTACCAGATGGAGCTAAATCCATGTGATGAACAGTTTGCTGGGTAGTAAAAGGCTAAACTGGATCCACACCTCTCTGTATAATCCTGATTGAAATGCGAGGACTCATGTACTAGGTTTTACTTGTGTGACCCTGAGACAAGATCCCCCCACCCTCACCCCCCCAAAATCCAAGTTGCCGTGCAGTTCAGCATTAATGCATGCAGTATGGTGTCTTTTTTCCCTCCCGCCTCTGAACTCCACAGGATGGCAACATAGCACTACATTATTATTATAACCTTGATGTAGGGGGCTCATAAATGTTTAGGAAAGTGTATTTCTTTTCCAGCGCCAGCTCGGTCAATGTCGGAGTGGAGACATAATGATTCCATTGCATGTTAATTAACCGACTGGAGTGAACATGTTCCATCGCCAGGTGCCAGGGAAAAAAAAGCTAAAGGATATAATTGAATGCAAGCTGAATATGAACAATGAGAATAGCGAGCGCTGACGGCACGATCAAGACATTTCTCAGACACTTGAACTTCTTGCAGAATGCATGCACAGCCGTGACCCATTTAGTCCCGCAGGCTGTGTGGCTGCTGAGAAAACGCAGCCTGAACGTCAACCCTGGACTGATTGGCTGGGAATTACTTCCATTCTGGGATGGCTGATTTTAAATGAATTGTTTTCATTACCAGCTGGTTTTATCACTGCTTGGCCATTCCATCATTTTAGCTGTTACACAGTACTTTGAAGGTCATTGCATGATTTTTAAGACACCAAAGACATTGTTTCCTCAATCCTTCAGTCACTTATAAGCTCCGATACAGATGTCTTCCTGGTTTTTTTTTTTTTTTTTAGATAAAACAGTGAATGTTAAATTTAAGTTGTGTACTAAAGGGTTTTTGGACCTGATTAGTTTTTCTATACTTCTTCCAAAACTCCTTTTCAAACTATGTTTTTTATTATTTACTCTAAATGTGTTTTGTTTTTAATTTCAGTTTAAAATAAAGATTCAAAAAGATTAAAAAAAGGTTTAATCTTTTCTAAAATGTGCATGTATTTCTGTGTTGTTAATTTCAGAAGTGATGCACAGTATTATTGGCCCAATATCAGTATTGGCCGATATTGGCTTTGGAAATTAATGTTGATATCAGCCTAAAAGCAAACCGATATCACCCGATATTTTTTTTAAAATTTCATCTGTTTATTTGAAAGGGACAAGCATTTTTTTTAAAAGGGAAAAGTCCTAAATATGCCAGGTTTAGCCTGAAAGTTTAGTTTTCTGTTGTCCCTAGCAAGATCTTAAAGGCCTCCCTGAAATGAGGAAATACAGAAATATCAAATTGTAAACTGTTATCAATATTATTAATCAATATATCATGTAACTGGGGCTGTTTGATGCTGTTTTAGTTATTTATTTTAATCTGTGGGGCATAATGCTGCCTTCATGTGGTATGGGAAAGAAGATCTTTTCCACTTAAGTGGAAATAACTAGTGTGTTGTGTTCAAGTGATTAATTGTTGTAATAAAGTAAAACACTGGAGGCTATCTTCGATTGAGTAGCTAGCTAGCTTCTACAAAACTAAGACAAAAGTAAGTTTTAATGGCATTAAAGTTCTGTACGTCACCAAACTATTCAGAATAACCAAATAGCAGCAGCAAAATAAGAAAAGAAGAAAAAAAATATATATTTTTTTTTTTGCAGCAGAAAAACTTAAATGCAACACATCCCATTCAGGATTTTTCTGTTGCTCTCAGTCATGTTGAAATGTCAAAATATACCTCATCTCACAACTTTGGTATCGTAAAACTTTTCCAGGTTTGCATTGGAAATCACTATGTCAGTGGGCGTTCAAGTGCAATTTTGACATCAGACTTTGGTATTTACCAAAAATACGCTACTACATGAAGGCAGCATTAGGCCACGCCCACTGTGCAACATTACGTCCTCTTCGGAAACTACTTGATCTGCAGCAGATAAAGCAGAAGTTTTTTTTTTTTTTTGGAATTTTGCACAAGGAATGAATATTACATAATTTTCAGCTTTAATATCGGTATCAGTACCAGTTTCGTTATCGGCCACCAGAACCAGAAAATTATCGGTAATCGGTACCAGTTGAAATTTTTCATATCATGCATCACTAATTTTTTAGTACAAAGTTCTATATATACTGTACAGCAACATCATGCAATGATAAAATATACTTTTTAATTTTTTTATTTGTACATAAATATCTTTGAATCAGTCTTTTTTTGTTGTTCTTTTTAAAGACAACTGACATGTCTTTAACTGTGTCATCATGTTCGTGTCATCAGGAACTGCATCCTCCACCTGCTCATAAAAGGAAAGACTCAGGAAACACCTTTCAAAGTTTGGTGAGATAAAGCACTTAAAAACAATATTTCTCATGGGTAAAGGTATGAACGGTATGTGGGATTTGATTTCATTCCCTCACTTTTTTTATGTGTTTTTTTCCTTTTCTGTTTTCTTTTTGTTGTTGTTGTTTGATCCCTAATTAATTTAATCAATTTTATTTTTGTTTCTTTATAGACTGTAAGTACTACTATTGTCAATTATTTCTTTACATGTTTCTTGTTTTATACTATTATAATTAAATAATTCTGAAAACAAAATTATACAAAAAAAAAGATTAGTAAGACAATCCAGCTGAGCCATTCCCTCACTCCCAAAAAAGAAAGTATCTGAGATTTATGAAGTGCTTATTTATTAACTTTTTTAGTTTTTTTCTTTGCATTCACTCTTACATGAAGTGTCTACATGAAGGATACATGAGGTGCGGCGGCCATTGAGAGGCCAGATTTGTACAGAACATTTAAAGTTTTATGATCCTTTTAGTCTCCGTGGACTAATCTCTTTGTGTCTATAGACACGGTCTGACAGGAGGCAGGGGGGCTGAGGGGGGTGCACAGATTTCATATATATGAAGTATGAGAGAGGTTGGACAAATGAAATGCACAAGGGAAATAAGTAATAAAGAGTTGAGTGGTGAGTTTGTCAGATGTAAGGAAAAAGCGATGAGGAAAGAAACGTGGTGCAAACAGAAAGCCAGAAATCATTCGTCTCATTAAGCTGCGTGTTCGTGGTGTTTGAGGAAACCCTGCAGCACGGTCTTTCTTTAACTCTGTTTCATTTGTGACTCACTCTTTGTTTTGTGCTTTGCACGTGGCAAAGTGTCAAGATTAACCCTGTGTAGATGGTAAATCCTCCGCACTCTGAAATCACTCTGCTCCATTATGACCAGAGGACAATTACAGATAGAAGAAAAGTTGCCCATTTTCTACATTATCCACATATTTATTTGAGTACAATACCAGTTGTTTATTACAATAGAGTAATTGTAAAGTTTGCAGTGAGGGGATTGTCAGTTTTCCAGATCCGTATATGAGCTGCGTTTGGCATTTCCAGTAAGAGCATTGTGGTGTTGTGGGTAAATCTGTCCTCTGTGTCATTAAAGCCCTCTGCTGGCATCACTATTGTCTTGGATGAGTTGTGGACGTACAAACACGAACAATACTTGTGTGTAAATGATGTTTCATGGTCGGTTCTCGCTGAATATCTCAGCTGAGATATGGACACTCACTCATGCACGTACGTGCACATCGGCAGCGCATTCCTTCATGATGAAACGGAGGCACATACGGACATCTGGAACACGTCCGTCGCTGCTGATGTTTGCTTGAATTCTTATTTTTGAGGGAATCTTATGCTAATTATCACTCTGATACTGTTTTATTTTTCATGAAATGAGAGGAATTACAGTGAGTCAGGAATAAGAATAAAAGGCAATTTCATTTGTTCAGCAACAAACCAAAACGTAGTCATGTCAGGGTGTTTAAACAGATTCCAGTTTTATCCTCATCAGTTAAATCATGTTGATGATAGAAGAATATAAAAACATCCACCTTTGTCCAGTTTATTCCAACAACGCACAGAAATAAGGACAACAAAGACAAACAGACTGGAGCAGATCTGGTCTTTGATTCGGTCCTCCATCCAGAATCATTCAATCCACCAGAACCAGGAAGAAATCCTCCACCAGGACCAGAACCAGGAGGAAAAACCTCTATCAGGACCAGAACCAGGAGGAAAACCTCCATCAGAACCAGAACCAGGAGGGAAAACCTCTTTCAGGACCAGAACCAGGAGGGAAAACCTCCATCAGGACCAGAACCAGGAGGGAAAACCTCCATCAGGAGAAGAACCAGGAGGGAAAACCTTCATCAGGACAAGAACCAGGAGGAAAACCTCCATCAGGACAAGAACCAGGAGGAAAACCTCCATCAGGACAAGAACCAGGAGGGAAAACCTTCATCAGGACAAGAACCAGGAGGAAAAACCTCCATCAGGACAAGAACCAGGAGGAAAAACCTCCATCAGGACAAGAACCAGGAGGGAAAACCTTCATCAGGACAAGAACCAGGAGGAAAAAACCTCCATCAGGACAAGAACCAGGAGGAAAAAACCTCCATCAGGACCAGAACCAGGATGGAAAACCTTTATCGGGACCAGAACCAGGAAGCACTACCATCTGCCTGGACTGGTTGGAGGTGGAGGGGGCAGGAACGGGGGGTGAACCAGACTGGACTTGTATAAACTATGTCCCAACTCTTCCTCTACTACTCGTGTTGTTAACTTATGAGCAGCTTTGTGTGATGATGTGTTCAGCAGATGATGATGATGATGATGATGCAGCGAAGCATTTCATGTTAAAACAGTGAACACATGACAATCACAAGGACGTGATGAAGATGAAGCAGTTAGAGGATATGAACATGCAGCAGTCTCATGATGACCATCACCCATAATTCACCCTCATATTTGGAGAGGAAGGCGCTCTCTCTCTCTCTCTCTCTCTCTCTCTCTCTCTCTCTTTCCACACACACACACACACACAAATAAGTTAGAGTGACGTGATGGAGAATGCATCATATTAACCCGCACTTTGACATCACCTCTCAGTGGACAAGAAGAGAGACAGACACACAGGAAACAATTACTGCTGATTGGCTCATTTGGAACACACACTCACAAACACAAACACACTCCTGCAAGAACAGCAGCCAATCACAACGCAGGAGGCTGCTCTCCTGATCTAATTTGCATAATGATAAAATCACTAACTTAAATGAGCTGCCTCCTAAAAACTACAGATGATGCTGCACGCACACACACACACACACATGCACACACACTGCCAGAGCCAATGTCAAGGAGGTGAAAGTGATAGTCACACACTTACAATGTGTGTGTGTGTGTGTGCATTTCCTGGATTACTGGAGTGTTACCGTGGCCGGTGACAACACGCTCTACTGAACCCTGTCACCAAGAGAAGGAAAAACTCACAGAGGGAGAAAAACTGAGGAGAAGGTGAGGGACGTGGACAGAGAGACGACAAGAGGAAGCAGAAAAGAGAGGAAATGAAAAGAGGGAGCTCCGCAGGGAACAAATGAAAGATGGGACAAAAAGGATAAAAGTTGAGGGGAGGAGAAAAAAGAGGGCAGCAGAGGCACCGCGGCAGCCTTTATCTGCATTTTTGTGTGTGTGTTTTGCTTTTTTATGTTCATCAGGGGAAAAAGAGCTCACACATCCGTGCATAGATGTAGCGCCTGAACACAATGCGTTGTCATTCATTCATCCTGCGAGGAGACCGATACCGCCGCCGTGTTCGGCTGCTACTACGGGCCACTAAGCAGACCTCCGGGCCCCGAGCAGACGGCTGCCACACTCAGTCCCCGCAAAAAAGCAACTTACAAAAGATAAAATGAAATTCTTACAACATGACAAAAAATAAGGACAGACTAGTAATGGGCATGTCGATACCCTGGAGTTGATACTTTGATACCAGCCAAACAAAATATCAGAATCAATACTTTTTTGAGTATCGCGATACCACTGCACAAATAAAAAATATTTATTTGTTTTCACCTCTTAGAGTTTTAATCAATTAAATTATGTGCGACAGCAGCCAGATTTTGGCATCTGTGTCACATGATGGTGGTAGCCAATCAGATGTCAGGATGATGCTGCTGCGTTTAGTGATGATGATGATGTTTTGGTATTTTTCAGTACTTTAATGCAGGTTATTTCCCATTATGTTTTGGTATATTTATAATATTACTATTACATTTTATTTTTGAACATTTTCCACTAAATAAATTTAATTAATTTTCATATAAATTATTTTATAATTAAAATAAATTTTTGATCCTATTTTTGTTTAATTTCATCAACATAATGTATTATTGTTTTAAAAGCATTTTTTCTAGTACTTCTGTTTTATTGCTCTTGCATTCAAGACATTAATGCAAACTGTTCAATCATATGTTTCCTTTAAAGGGAACGAAAGTATTGGTATTGATATCAGTATTGATAAAAGTACCATAATATTGACATGAAAATTTGGTTCGCGCATCCCTACGATAGACCCATATGTCGAATGGCCGATATTTTAGGCTGATTGTATAGGCATTGGCCGATAC
Source organism: Atherinomorus stipes (assembly GCA_023101725.1). Taxonomy (NCBI): domain Eukaryota; kingdom Metazoa; phylum Chordata; class Actinopteri; order Atheriniformes; family Atherinidae; genus Atherinomorus; species Atherinomorus stipes. The sequence goes on from JALJCO010009923.1 coordinate 249,855, forward strand.
ATCGGGTGTGTTGGCCGATACCCTCCCTCTGCATGATTTACAGACAGGCATCTATACAGGCAGCGGTTTTTACATACAGTCGTCCTTAAAATTATTCACACCCTCCCATTAAACAAAATGCCAAAATTACAATAGTAATTCAAATAAGAGGAACTTAAAGAAACTAGGGATATTGTTCCATTTTGGCTTTTCTACTGATATCCAACATTTTATATGTCATGATTTTTGTAGAATTTTCATTTATTTTTAATTTTGTCAATTTCAACTTATTTAACTTGCAGCTGATTTTTTTCCTTCTTTCTTTTTTGGTACGAAAATTTTGATACGCTGTATATAAAGTTTTTTGTTTATATCTATGTGTGACACATAAAAAGTGTATTGTTTATATATATGTATATATAAACACACATAAATATATATATATATATATATATGTGTGTGTGTGTGTGTATATATATATATATATATATATATATATATATATATATATATATATATATATATATATATATGTATATTATATATATATATATATATATATATATATATATGTATTTATATATATATAATGTATGTATATATGAGGTGCTTTGTTTCTTTTTTAATCTTGAAAGAGTTTTCTGAATTAGCCTTTTTCATTGTGTCTTTTTTCATATTAATTTTAGGGCCAAAGGCAGTATTGGCTTCAAATATTGGCAGGTTGCATTGGCTGAGGCTGATTAGCAAATATCGGTATCGGATTGGCTTTTAAAAAATGTGTATCGGTTGATTCCTATACAAAAATACAGCTATCAGCTAGCACCAAATCACGACGGTGGAAATAGTTAATAGTTTGAAAAGATGTTATAAGAAATTAAACCAAAGACCCAATAATCCAGTTCTACTCCTGAGAAAAGAGATTAATTTATTTGTTTGTTAATTAATGAATTCACTTCTTTTTCAATAAACAACACATCCAACATAAAAAAAAAGTTCAATTTAGTCCCCCCCCCCCATCCACTAGAGATGGGCATAATGGTACCCTGGAATAGAATAGAATTGTCCTTTATTGTTATTGTAACAAGTACAACAAAGTTTAAAAAGTGCCCGTGAAGTGATACTTCAATACCGACCAGACCAAATATCTGATTTGATCATTTATTGAGAAAGGGGATGCTGCAGAGACACAAAATATGAGTTTTAGTTATAGATGATAGAATTATACTGTATGTGAAAGCTGCCAGATTCTAGCATCTGTGTTACATGTGGTAGCCAATCAGATGTCATGATGATGCTGCTACTGTTCGTGATGATGATGGTGATGTTTTGGTATTCTCAGTGCTTTAATGCAGGTTATTCCACATTATGTTTTGGTAAATTAAAATATTAGTATTAAATTTCACATTTGAATCTTTTCCACTGAATAAGAAATCTGATAATTGAAAGAAGTTTTTAATCTTATTTTTCTTTAATTTACTCACCAATTAAATACATTATTGTTTTAAAAGCATTTCTTTCTAGGACTTTTGTTCATAAGTTTTATTTATATTCAATACTGACCTTACAATAAAGATATTTATGCAAACTGTTGAACCATATGATTGTCTTTTAATTGACAAAAAGTATAGGTTCAATATTGATGATAGTCTCATAAGCCACTTGTATTGTATTGACAGGACTAATTCTGTCGCCCATTATTGCCCATCTCTTCCCTCCACCATATCTACGTGTCCAAACTCACCCAGGACGTTGCTGCAGTCCGTTATTCATCCATGAACGTCTTTTTTCATCAGCTGCATCACATTTTCTGTTTGAGTGAAATCGTGTCAAACATCTCTGCGATCACAGGATGTAAAAGCCCTCGCTGTATCTGGGACTTCTGTCCAAAAGGAATACTGTACAGACGTGTTTTACATGACCCAGAAAGTTCAGATAAATCACTTCTAAAGCTGGTGACATGCAGCACAGACATCTCTCAGATAGCTTTTAATGATAACCAGACCATTATGAGATAAGATCGTGTGTAAGAGGGTTACAGATTTAAGAAAAAAATACAGACATAATGGAAAAGGGAGCTCTTTACTTTCATGTTAACTACTTAAAATTCATATCCTATTAAACCTTATGTCTTCCTCAGGACACTTTTGTCTATTCTTGTTTTTTGTTGTTTAACTTGGGGCATGATTTTTTGCAATTTTTTTTTTGTGATGCATTTATTGGTTTGTGGATCAAGGTTCCACAAGCTGCACACTGAATTTTTTTCACATGATGGATGGGTTTCGGTATGATGATGATGGGTCTTAAATTGTGAACGATTAACATTTAGCATTACAAATAATAGGTTAAATTAGGGATGTTTGATATTGGCTTTTTTACCGATCCGATCCGATATTGGACGGCTGTGGCTAGGTGGTAGAGAGGTCGACCAATGATGGAATGGTCACTGGTTTGAATCCCGATCCCCAGACATCTGTCGTTGAGTCTTGGGGACACTTCCCTCTGCTTGGGGGGACACTGTGTATGAATGTGTGTGAATGTTTTGTGGGGGGAGGGGCGGGTAAAAGGCCGCCATGCTTCGTCACCTGCCAGGGAGTGTGGCCACGTGCTCATACAAGTATGAGGGAGGAATAATGGACCTACTGTGGCGCTTTGAGTGCCTTGAAAGCGAATAAATCTAATCCATGATTATTATTTTGCTATTGTCCACCCTAAATTCCGTTATCCATTATCAACTGGAAACTGATATACAGACAACTGTGAGATTGTATCTCACATATTTTGAGAAATGCAATTATATGCTGCTCTGAGAACAAAGATTTTATGCCCTCTAAACACTGTTGTGGTAACTGGGGCTGGACAACAGGGGAGGGATGGGGAGGATGTGTAAGTGTGTGGTTGCATATATGTGTTTTCAACATTGTCATTATTTATTATTGTCATCATTATTATTGCTGTTATTATTTATATTACAGTATAAACCAGTTTATTGTAACTAGGGATGTCCGATATAATCGGCCGATACTGACATTAAAATACGATGTTAAAAATATCAATCAGTTTTTTTGGACCAATATTTTAAAGAAACAAGATTTTGCAAGTTGTTCCATTACATTATAATTTGCCACATGCTGGCTAATACCTGCTAGTATCTGATATATGGCAGCAAAATGTCCAAAATGAACCTGTTTGGCTGAGTTAAGGCTATTTTGGGATCTTTGCTCTTGGATATACAGTATAGTTGTATCTCTATAATAGGAGAAATACAATCTCATAGTTGTCTCCATATATTGGTTTCGCTTGATATCAGAAATTATGGGTTGGACAATATCAGTAAATCAGATATCGGTAAGAAAAAAATAGATAACAGAAAAAACCTGGTATATTAGTATTTTTTTTTTTACAATCTGCCTGAAGTAGTTGACGGGCAGAACTTAATTTATGATGCTCCGTAATCATCGTATTATCATCTACAAACATAAAAACATGATAAGAAACAAATTAAGTCACTGCAGCTTTCGGTAGTGTCAAAAGCTAATATTCCTTCCAATTTACTCCAAAATCTGTGAAGCTGTCCCAGTTCCAGTTTGGATGGGAAGGTCAGCTCCTCTGATTGGTGGACATGAATTCATAGTAACCGTCAAATGATTATTTTAAATTCTCCACTGCCATCTCATGTTCCCAAAATATGAAGTTTCAAAATGAAGATGGAGTCAGATCTCTTTTTCAGCCGTTCCCGGAGCTCCTGCCGACGAGGCCTGATTGATGGGCAGCCTCTGGAGATTCGTCTTGTTCTCCATAGTTGCTCCGATCTTCAGGAGATATCCCAATAGCTTCCTCTCTTTCCCACTTTTCCTTCATATGCAGTGCGCAAAACTAAACTAAAAGCAAAGGTACTGACAGAATGAAGGTGCTGTTTTAAACATATTGATAGTGTCATTTTGCACTATTTTGCCTCTTAAATTACGTTCTTTCCCTCCACTATCTATTACAATTGTACGTAGGATACAAGGTAGATTGTGCAATAGTGATGGGATTTAGTGACTTCTAGTGACTTAAAGGACAGCCAATAGCTACTTTCCTTACTGAGGAGTTGGCAACAGTGTGTGGGAGAAGCACATGCTTTCACCTCAGTCTCTAAAAGTCTCCAATACCACCAGAAAAAGTCACTATATCTGTTGCTAGTTGTTTTTTTTTTTTAAGTTGCTTGAGGGGTTGGGAACTCGCTAAATACAGTAGCAAAGTTGCTAAGTTGGTAACACTGAGGCCTAATCCCAAACCGGACCCTAGATACTACCCCATCACTACTGAGTGTCACTCCCATTGAAGTCACACTCGCAGCTTTGATTGGAGGTGGAGGGTATGAAGGAGATCGGGACGCCCTCTTCCCTCCATTGGAACAGGAAAGCAGACATTGCCATGACAACACAAAGACCCCAGAGTCAAATAAATCTGTGTAAAAATAAAAACACACATTCCTGTGTGAAGAACTTTGTTTTATTTTAAATAGATACGAATAATCATGATTCTGACTAAATAAAAAAATAATAGAATTATTATTATTATTATTAATACTAGTATTAGTATTGTACCAATGATAATAAAACACCATTCTTTGGATTGTAATCCTCTTTTCCTGCTCAAACGTTACCTTCCATGAGCACCATTATTTTGAGGGAAATCTGCGGCGCACCTGTCATCACCTTATTTCCCCCCATAAAAAACTCCTTTCATGTTATTATGTCAGTATTGACAAACATGCAGGACACGTGTGGAACACGGCTGTGTCCTCTTCCATTTAGCCGTTGCATCTGCTGCAAAATTCTGCACTAATGCAGACTCACTGATAGGATCGGGCATCGAGAATCCAGCATTGATGGGAACCAGGACTAACTCTCCGATTCTGCCGGAATCATTCCGATTTTAAAATTCCGATTCCTGTTTTCGATGCCCAGTCTGCCAAAAACCATAGAATCCGCCGGAAGCGGAACGTTTGTTAGCAACGAGTTTCTGGTACACCCAGTTACGCTGACGCACACGGCACAACTCGGCGACTTTGTTTCTAACATTAAGCGAGTTTTCAGACCTCCTCATAAAATTCTTTTAATAAAACCGGTAGTGACAAGTCACTTTCTGGTCTTATTAGAAACTTTTGAGACCAACGTGAATGAACGTTTTGTTTACTGCACACTGCTGATACAGAAAGTGATGCAGAAATTTTACCGATGAGTAAATGCACGTATAAAACCCTGGAAATAACGTCCAGGTTGAAAAAAAAAAAAAGTTGTCATTAAGGCGGAGCGTTCGCCAAAATGTGCAAACGGTGGGGTAGTGTGTAGGGGCCGGTTTGGGCCTGAAAAAAAAAGGAAATTTGTGGCTCTTTTCTTCTTCTTTGGCAGTTTTGGCAACAACTTCCAGTGCACTCTTGTTGATGCAGCGCCACCACATGGGTGCAATGCTGCAACTACAGTTATAATAATTTTCATCTACCACAACACTTCTCAGAAAGCAGTTTTTCCCACGACAGAGTTTTGAGAGCAATAGGTGGCATGAAAATAGGTGGAGGCAGCAGTCTCCTAATTTTACTTACAGGAATATCCTGCGTGTAGAATTGGATAACATTAACTTCCACCATATGGTCATCTATCATTTTCCAGAAATATTGGTGAGGAACTGATTCAGCTTTACTGCAGCTGCCTTCATTTGTAATACAACGAGGAGGCCTGTCTTCATTTGCTCCGCAGAAATTGAAACCTGGGTGAAGTTAAGGTGAAACTAGCAAGCAGTAGCACCAACTCTAACTCTAGTCAGCGGAAACAGCTGGAGAAACACGTTTCATGCAGACTCCGTATGTCGTCCATGACTGACCTTGAAGCCTTGGAAAGCCTTGGGATGATCTTCAGAGCATAACTGACAGCAGTCCTGCAATCACAAACAAATATCAAGGACACGGAAAAACACATGCTCACACAAAGGCTTTATAAGGCTTGTCAGAACACTGGCAAGGTCAGCAATCCCCCATTACACCCGTTTTTCTCCCAGACGGAGCTCCGGCTGTGTGATGTCTGCAGAGTCTGCCTTCCGTGGGTCCTGAACCCCTCACATTTATCATGGCACAAATATCAGCCAAAGACCCTCCAAAAGTTCACGCCGAGGCTTGAGGAGCCGTCTGCGGTGATATTTCAAACCAGCCCACGTACACCTCCATCTGGGCTCTAAAACCGCTGCAGACTTTTGTCATGACTGTGTGCGTTGTATTATTTATCTGCAGCTCGTGGTGTCTCAGTAAAAGATGCATTGCTGCTGGAGCTCCTGCCTCAGATAGCCGGAGCAGTGTATTGATAAATTGCTGTCACCTTTTCCTGTTCTTTTGTCGTTGATAATTTCCTCAAGGACCCTAAAATCAATTTCTTAATTATTTGCTTCCTTCTGCCCTTTATTTGTTTCTCCTCGTCTTAGTTTTCGTTGGAAATACTGTCGTTCCACTTCCCGTCACCCAAACTCTTTATTCTTTTTTTTCTTCTTATCTTTGCTCAATCTACTCAGTGATCTTTCACCGTACCATTTAATCTTCTTTGCAGTACCCTTTCTTCCAAGATTTTATTCTCCTCTTTCCACATCCCTTACCCTCTGCTCCTTTCTGTAATTCTTTTTGTGTCTGCCTTTGTTGCACAGCGTTTTCCATTATTCCTTCTTTTATCCTCCACCCTCTCGCCTCCTCTCACCTCTCTCTCTCCTTTCAGTTATCTCACACTCATTCTTCTTACTTTATTTGACTTTTCTTTTAACATTTATCTTTACAACATTTGTGTTTTGGAAAAAAAAAAATCCGCATGAGGAGATGAGTTTATGTCTGGAAGTTCTAGTCTCTTGCTGTTGAGTTTCAGATATAGAAATGATCTGCCACTGAAGGACAGGTTATAGGATGATATGACCTATATGCAGGGCTCAGTCCTTCGTTTAAAGAGTTTTCTTGTCTTTTAAAGGGGTACCGTGTAACTTTTGGCAACTAAGGGCACTAAACCTGTAGCTTCCAGGCCATGCAACTGTCACAAAATGAAACAGTCTCTATCTGTGAATTGGTTTGTGTTTGCAGACCACTTTGATCAGCTGATAGCAAAGTCATCGAGCCATAAAGCAAAGCGCTCCAGGTCACATGATCGAATGAGAGACGGATCCGCTCCTGCAGAGTTACAGTGTCTGGTTTTTGAGGAGGGCACCCCCCCTCAGAGTGCTGAAAGGTAGCAAGTGCTGTATATTGACTCCCAGAAATTATTAGTTACATTACACAAATGTTTGGGTCAAAAGTTACACATTAACCCTTTAATAATTCAGTTTGAAACTGAATTGACTTACATTCACAAAAAGAGTGTTGATATCAACTAGTGATGGGAAGTTCGCCTCGTTTCAGAAAGCCAACTCTTTTGGCTTGGCTCCCAAGTGGCTTTTAAAGGAATGCAGCACCCACAGAATGATGTGCCTCCATTTTCTACTCACCCTCATGCTGAGCTAGACTCTGAAGCACTTTTTTTTATTTCTTAAATGCAGCCAGAGATACGCACATTCAAATTCAATTTTCATATAATGGAGGTGACCAGCGCTCAAAACAAAAAGGTCCTTAAAAGTCCACAAAAACTTGTCAATATTCCTCCATACTGCTCATCCAATGTAATCCAAGTATCCTGAGTGGGTAGGGTCCATAATTTCCTCGAAATTACATCATTTCGTATATGTTTATAGCTTAAACTGTAGTACATCATAGTTCCCTAATGCGCGTTCATATGAGTTCATGACACTACGGAAGCTGCGGCAGATCAGACCAGACGAGAGTGCACGTCCTGCAGAATTATCTGAGAGTGCACGTTATCTACTCTGCTGATAATGCAAGCATAGAAGAAGAAATTCTGCTTTTCATCTGTTTACATTCTGTTGTGAGCCAGACAAGGATGATGGCACAAATTACCAATCAAGCCTTTTCCAACTCCAGGAGATAGTACCCTCCTGGAGGGTGAGTAGAAAATTAAGGTACATCATTCTGTGGATGTTCTATCCCTTTAAGGCATTACTTATCCCAAACAGTGCTCTAACTCCCATTAAACAAAGTTGGTACAGTTCAGAGGGTTCTCACTTCACACACAATGTTTTGACCATTCAGGGACACAGTAGTGAAAATGGTGGAACAAATATGGCAGCCCCCATGTATGTGTACCCCCCCCCCCCCCCCCCCCCCCCCACTCGTAGTAATGTATGGCTCATTCTAAGAAATGAGCCATACATTACAGTTATTCTAGAGCAGTGATTACATGTCAATAGAAACAGTTTTGAACTACAGTATCACATTTTTCTGCCATTGACTTTTGATTTTTTACACACTGTACCTTTAAGACAGATAAAGAAAATGCATTCATATAAAGTAAAAATATAATTCATTACAGAGACCGTAAACAATTTTTTTATCTTCTGTTCATTTAGCTTAATTTTTCATTTTGGAAAAAACTAATTGAATTGTGTAATTGTATTACATGATTTTTTTTCTGATGTTAAATTGCTGATTCAGTACAAAGTAAACTTTTAACATCCAAACTCAACTAGATTTCTTAACAACTGTCTTTGAATGTGAAAATAACAAAGACAGAAAAACGTAGAAGTCAAATTCATAGGATAACAATCATTAAAGGTTAAATCCCTGCTGAATTTTTATTTCCCGTGAGCCTTTGTGGCCCATATATATCAAATTTGGAAATAGCCCCGCCCCCTTTATTGCTCATGCATGCTGAAGCTGAAAAGTGAAAGCAAAAACTGATTTCACATTTGAGAGAGTGGTTTTTAAGTTAATTCAACTCAAAAACATTTGTCACCAAGCCAAAATAATTAAGTTAGATCAATGTAAGTAAGTTTTTCAAATCAACTACAGCCCAGATACTCTTTTTACAGTGTGTAACTTTCACTCAGGAGACTTTTTTTTTTTTTTGCAACTCTCAGAACCACTTTCATATCATAGTTCCTGGATTTGCATACAGAGGCAAATTCCTCAGGCTGTGCCCTCCAGTCAGAGTAAGTTTATCCACAGTGACCATTTTAAAAGTAAAGGGTTTTGCACTGAGAGGAACAACTCCTGACTATTGCAAGGTGGAACTGTGCAGCTATTTAACATTCACTGTAGGGAATGGGTGAAAAGAGACATTAGCCAAAGGCTCCAGACAACTCCAGCTGGGGGACATCGTTGGCCGGGGCTGCTTCCCTGCTTCCCTGGCTGAAAGAACAGGCCTAGCTTGTTCTCACCAGGTCCAGATCCTGCAGAATTATCTGGTGCGGTCCAGAATCCACCTGAGCTGGACCAAGTGAGTGAGCAGATAATAGTAGCCACTTAACTCTGTTTAGTTGGATGGCAGCCCTTTCCCCAGTGCTGGCTGTTATCTGCAATTTACTTGGACAGGTCCAAGCGAGTTAGGGGAGCCATGAACTGGCCTGAAAGCCACCACCTGCCCGCTCAGCTGGGGGAGCCCCAGCCAACCCCTCCCTGCCGTTTGTATGCGCACTTTCTCAGTCCTGTCCAAACGGGCATTTGCCACATCCATGGCACTATCAGGCAGCGGCCATTAGCCACAATTTACACACACAAGGCTGGGTAGCAAACAACCGGCCTGAATGCCATGACCCGCCAACTCAACGGGGAGAGCTCCAGCTGACATGTCCTTTAAGCCTTAACCAAGTGCTCAGTCTGTGCTGAGCAGTGATTTGAGGGGTGTTAAAGCAACTACAGAGGTAACAGCAATTTGTATTGTTGCAGTGGTTCACTGGACAGCTAAAAGTGTCCGTTCACTGCTTCTGCAACAGCTTAAAAACATAGAATTACATAGAATTTACATCTACACCCCAATCTCTCACACAGATTGTGTTGTACAAACAGAAACAATTGGCAGCTTAGCCTCCGGCAAGATGCAAAGAGTGTGTTAACAATGTTATCTCTCTAGAACTTGAAAGCATATGTTTTTGAGATAAGATATGAAAGGCTTTTGTCTGTCCCACATGGAGGAAACTCCAGAATTTCAGCCTCACCTGGTAGTTTTCTACATTTCCCACATCTGCATGTATATAAAGGGAGACTTAGAAGAGAGAAGAAAGCTGACAATTGTTCTGAAAAAATTACGACCCATCTGGAGTTCTGATGGGTGAGAAGTTCATTGAGAAGTACCTGAGATGGGCTATTTAATTGAGTGGAAATGATCATGTCAGGCTCACTTTAAATGACTGCTGTTTGATGAAAGTCTCAGGTTATGGAGGTTAAACAGCCTCCATTCCAGTTAAGATCAATTTGATTTTTCATTAATAGTACTAATTCACAAGAATTATTCCCAGGACAGAGAGAAATCAAACTAGTCTGAATTCAAGTCCTTCATTCATTCATTGTACCAATTGTCCAATTCATAGTGTTGTGGTCAAGCCCACACCACGGGACAGACCAAGACCAAGACATTACTGAGACCAAGATATTACAGAGACCAAGAAAATACTGCAACCAAGTACAGAGACTAAGACATTACCGAGACCAAGACATTACGAAGACCAAGTACCAAGACCAAGACATTACTGAGACCAAGATATTACAGAGACCAAGAAAATACTGCAACCAAGTACAGAGACTAAGACATTATTGAAGAACAAGACATTACTAAGACCAAGACATTGGTATTTAATATCGGTAATATCAAGACATTACTGAGACCAAGTGATTACCGAGACCAGGTAAATGGACTGCTGTACTTACAGTCATACTAACCGCTCAAAGCACTTTACACTACATATCACATTCACCCAGTCACACACACAATCATACGCACATTCAAACCCCGATAGGCACATCAGGAGGCAACTTGGGGTTCAGTGTCTTGCCCAAGGACACTTTGGCATGTAGACTGGGAAAGCCTGGAATTGATCCCCTGACCCTCCGGTTGAAAGACAACTGCTCTTCCACCTGAGCTACAGCTGCCCCAGATAATGGCCTCTCTGACTTTTAGGTTCATCCTGCATTGATTCTGTGAATCAAAGACTTTTAAAGAACAGACCACAACTGTTTTTAAATGGTTTCAATCCAGCACAAGTATTTTAAAGCCAGGACTTTCCCAGTACTTGGTCCCATACTCTCTGCCCACACCAGTGGCAGCACAATAATACGTTTTTCTTTATAAATCCCAATTGAGATATCCAGGTTTACATTTAATCCATTCTTAGATAGACTGCAGAACAGTGGGATGCTACAGTATGTCAGGGCAACAGGGGAGCAGTTCGTGGGGGTTAAGGACCTTGCTGAAGGGCCTTAGTGCCCAGAAGGAATGACACTTAAAATATGCAGATGACATGGCCCTGCAAGTTCATCTGACTGATCCCAAGCAGTGAGACATATCAGCAGGAGGTCCACACCCTCATCTAAACCTATGCTGAACACTCATTAGAGTGTCATATCTCAAAGACCAAGCAGCTGTGGTGTGGGTCCAGAGAAGGAAACACTTGTTCAAACCACTCAGTATCCATCATCAACTGGTGGAACTGGTGCAGAGTTGAAAGTATGTTGGGACAGAGATTGACTCGTGCCTGTCCTCACAGCACAGTAACTCTGTCCTCTGTCTTCATTTGCTTCAGAAATCAAGAACTTAAAACATCAGCCAAGTTGGTTTAACTCTCATTTTTAGATTACTTGTTGAATCCACGTTCATCTACAACATCTCATCCTGGTTCAGCTACCTCACCTCTACAACCAGAGCTTAACTAAAGAAAAAAGAAAATAAAAAAAAAAGGGGAAAATATTATATTCTATAAAATGTAATAAATTACAGGGATGAAAAAAAAAGAAAAGAAAAAGAAAAAGGAAAGAAAAAAACAAAAAAAAAAAAAAAAAAAAAGAATGAGAAGAAGAAAAGAGAACGAGCAGATAAAGCAAAAAAAAAATAGGAAGATTAAATATAGAAGGGAAAATAAATAAAAGGAACGGAAAAAAAAAAAAATAATGCTAAATAAATATCAAGGGGAAAAAATAAAAAAATAATAAAAAAAAAGCAAAAAGGGAGGAGGGGGGGGGGCCCTGGGGGCTGAAGGGAGGCTATGCTACTAATTTTCTAATAATAATAAGAGAAGGGCAGCCCGGCGGGGGCCTCTAAGGGAGGTAGGGAAGGGGGGGAAGGAGTTTTTTTTTTTATTTTTTTTTTTGGCTTATCTTCTCGGAAAAAAAAAGGGGAAGAAACATAAACAAAAGAAGGGAAAAGAATATTAGAGGGGGGGAGAGCGATGGGGGGAAGGGAGAAGATGAGGGGAGGGGGAGGGGGAGGGTAAAAAATGAGACGGAGAAAATATTATAGAAGCTTTGAAGGGGGGGGCCGGGTGCCTTCCCCATAATATAAACCAGGCCAGTCAGAAAACCAGAAGAGCCCAGCTCTATGTGATTGGTGAAGAAAGCCACCCTCATCACTGAGGAACCCTCCCACCCCTTCACCACCCCTCCATGTTACTGCCATCAGGCAGCCGAAACAGGGTGAGGAAGACTCCACCTGACATGTTGTTCACATATTGGTGTGTACCAATAGTTTTTATACAAGACATAGCTTTCTTTTTTTTTCGTCCTGGTTTTAAGATTGGAAAGAAATGTCACTTGTTAATCTACAGATCAGGATGACAGATGACTTATTAAACTTAACTCATAACCTCAATGGAAACCAAAAAAAAAAAAGTTATTACAGTTTTTTTCACTAAGTGCCAAAAAAATAAATCTTTAAGAAGTAACTTGTACTACAAATAGAAAATACTGATTATACTGTATGTCAAAACCATGTATACAGGGTTCCCCAATCTGGTCCCACGAGGGGTGCAATCCTCCAGGCTTTCAATGTGTCCATCCTCAAACACACCTGACACCCCCATTCTGCACATCGGAAGTACAGTAATGGGGTTTACACAAAAATCTAACATACCGAACACAAAGTGCTCTCTATGACCTGCAGCAATCCATCCTGCTCTCTCCAGTTTACTCTTAAGTCTGGGATCGGCTCCAGCCTCTGTGCAACCCTAACTTAGATTATGTGAGTACAGAAAATGGATGGTTGAGTATAAAGATATAACACTGTTTTCTTGCTGAAGCTGCTGATGTGGTCAATTGTATGAAACCTTTCTCCACTTTAGATGTGTTGTCTGCATTTTCCAAGGCTGTGGCCACTAAACCAGTTCTCTGTTTATTATTGGCTGTGACCTGCAAGGTGTCACAGGTCTGATTGCATCATCTGCATCACCTCTTCAATTTGATGGAAGGTCCTGGATCATATAAAAAAAATAAAAATTTTGTATAAAAATTTCAATAATAGAAACTGAAAAGTTGTGGTTCGTCATACCATCATCTTCATCCCGTCTCTTCTCTAAAATCTCTCCATACAGTAAAAGTCAGTCTGATGTTGACTGGTTTCTTGCTTTGTCCCTTTCTCTCTTTCTTTTCCTCTAGCAATTTTCTCTTCGGTTTCTTTAATGAATCAATCATTGTCCAGATTGAAAATGACGGGCATGTTGGTATCCAACTGCTGCCATAAAGCAGTGCTGCTTTAAATTATGCAGTGTGTGTTTTTTTTTTCAGCATCAGGGCGACAACACTGACGTTTATTATGGATATTCCCGAAGTTGTGTCACCAGAACTAGTAAGAACCACAGAGTTTGATGTTCAGAAAGTTACAGGCTGCTTCTTTAAAGTCAGAAAAATATAATAGAATAGGTACTTACTTTGAGGAGGCTGCAATTTTCTATATTACATTAGATCAAACCAGTCATAGAATAAAAATGCAGGCCGTTATTCTTTAATTGGTGTTATTTGGTAGTAATGAGTAATACGTAACTGAAACGAAGTACA